>OVAP01001555.1:0-23201 GCA_900406295.1 Aurinia saxatilis | reverse complement strand
GGATTTAGAGTTAAACCCTTATAAACTTAGGGTTTAATTTTTAATAACTATATGGTTTAATTGTTAGGATTTAGGGTTTATATTTTAAGACGCTAGANTAATTTTTAATAACTATATGGTTTAATTGTTAGGATTTAGGGTTTATATTTTAAGACGCTAGAGTTTATTAGGGATGGGAAGACTTTTTAGGGTTTAGGATTTTAGGGTTTAGGGTTTTTAAACCCTAAACCCTAGATCATAAACCTTAAAACCCCATAAATAGTTAATATTTAAAAAGGGGTATTTTAGATTTCTTACAAAAAAAAAAAAAAAGGAAGGAAGGGGGGTATATGTGATTAATGAGATAAAAAAAATGGGTATATGTGGTTAAACCCAATCAACTATTTATGGAGTTTTAGGGTTTAGGATCTACGGTTTAGGGTTTAAAAATCCCAAATCCTAAAATCCTAAGCCCCAAAAAGTCTTTTCACCCCTAATAAACCCTAACCCCCTAAAATATAAACCTTAAATTCTAACAATTAAATCCTAATAGTTATTAAAATTAAACCCTAAGTTTATAAGGGTTTAATCATAAATTCTAAACCCTAAGTAAATCATAAACTTTATAATTTTACTAAACCCTAAATCCTAAGATCATAAACCCTAGCAAATATATCATTTATAATGAAAATAGTTTTGGTAAATGAAGGGTATATGGTATAAAAATGAAAAAGGTGGATATATATGATTAAAGAAAATAGTAGTTATATGTGATTAGTGGATAAAGCATGTCTCGTAAATTTGATAATACGAATATATTTNATAATGAAAATAGTTTTGGTAAATGAAGGGTATATGGTATAAAAATGAAAAAAGTGGATATATATGATTAAAGAAAATAGTAGTTATATGTGATTAGTGGATAAAGCATGTCTCGTAAATTTGATAATACGAATATATTATTTGAACGTATATATAAAAATCTTGAACGAAATAAAAACTCACCCCTAAATAAATAAAATAGAAGGAAGAACTCTTCATGATTTAAATTTAAAATAGGGATGATATAGTGGTCAGAAGTTCTATTTTAAATGTTTCTTTATATAAAATTCAAACTTTTTTTCACTGTGAGTTCAATCATATTCGGTACCTATACACGTCTTGCTTTCAATAGCAATTTTTTTGTATGTCTATAGGTTTCAAAGAAATTAGTCTAAGTTTTTATTTGGAATTTTTTATCTTTTTGGAATTTCAAATTTTTAAGAGTCCAATATCATAAGATGAATATTGTTAGAAAAACGCAATGAACCAATCATTAAAAATATAGGATAGGATAGGAGGAAGAAGAGGAGAAATTGAAGATTGAATATTTGAAACTAAGACAAAGGAAAGCAAAGCAAAGTGTCTCATGATTCTTCATTATTCGCACTCTATTACCCCTCTCTAGTCTCTGCCCTACCACTCTACCCACGTGTCATTCTTCTTCCTCTCTCCAACATCCTCATTCTATAATTGCTATGCATGTCGCTATTTTTTTTTATCATTTCTCTACTTCTATTGTTTTCTGTTTCATTATTACATCTTTCTTTTTTTCTTTCTTTTTCATACCAATGTGAATAACATTGATTTACAAAAAATATAGAACTTTGTTTCATTTTTCACATGATTGTGTTCACTTGGTAAGACGGAAGAAGGGAGAGAGTCAGCAAAATTGCGGATCTATGATCATGATCGCGGGCAAGTGACAGATTGAATTTTAAAGGAGGTGATTAAAAGATGAATAGCTGATATATCTCGTATTTAACCGGTTTTATCATAATAAGCCTATAATTATTTATATTTTAGANTTTCTTTTTTTCTTTCTTTTTCATACCAATGTGAATAACATTGATTTACAAAAAATATAGAACTTTGTTTCATTTTTCACATGATTGTGTTCACTTGGTAAGACGGAAGAAGGGAGAGAGTCAGCAAAATTGCGGATCTATGATCATGATCGCGGGCAAGTGACAGATTGAATTTTAAAGGAGGTGATTAAAAGATGAATAGCTGATATATCTAGTATTTAACCGGTTTTATCATAATAAGCCTATAATTATTTATATTTTAGAGTATATATTATTATTAGAGTCCAAGTGAGTCATTTTAGGTGCATGGACGAGGTTTTGGAGTTTGTGAAGGATCTAGAAGAATTATGGAGTAAAATAGAGCTTGAGGAGACAAATTAAGGACACGAAGAAAAATGGCAAGAAACAAAGGAGGTGTCGATCGACACCCTACGGAGAAAATACGATATTTCCTTAAATCTCGAGATGAAGATTTTCCCTAATCTTTTATGTTAATTCTCTAAACCTAAAACCCGTCCTACACCCTATAAATACTTCTCTACAGCCATTGTTTAGGCTTATGCTTTATTTTATCTTTGAGAGATTTTGTAAGGGAAAATTCTTAGACCCTTTTTGGTTATCTTATTGCATGTTCTTTTCAATTGATTGCTTGATGTTTTGCTTATCTATGTCTGAGTAAATCTTTTGTTAGGCTTAAGGTTCCAAGGATTTAGATGAATAATTGATAGCTATGGTAGATTTAGGTTGAACCTTTAATTCTTCCTCTAGATTAAGATTAATGCTAGTTCTTGATTGATCACCTAGAGTCTAGATCATAAGTAATTATTATACATGGAAGTGTTAGTAATTGTTGGAACAAATCTTAGTAAAAGTAGATTATCTATTCATAAAGAAATTTGGCTTAGATAATCTATGAACAATTGAACCAAGGTTTAATGCATGATTAATCCACTAGAACTCACAAATGAATTTAGTTTTCTAGGTTTTAATTATGGATTACATACTCAATGGAAGTTGGTATGTATTACATTAGGTTTTCATGTTCAAGAATTAAGTTGGTACCTGAATTTCCCGTTTGGTGTCGATCGACACCAGTAAGGTGTCAATTTACACTCGACGCGTCTGGTTGATGTTTTGAGTCTAAATCTGAAGTCCCAAAAGCCTAGTCTTGCCATTAATTGTTTAAATTCCCATAATCTGTTAGTCATTGATAATTAGTGATTTAAAACACCTCTCCTAGAATTTATTTAGAGTTTATTAATTAGTTGCAATTTATTAGTCTTTGTGGATTCGATCCGTAAGTACTACATCACTTTAGTTGTGCTCTTACGATTAAATATAAAGGGTAAACTTTTGTGTATCAATCGCTGATGACTTTATCGAAAATTACTTCTCGTTTTTTTATTATTTATTTTGATGGTTNAGTGATTTAAAACACCTCTCCTAGAATTTATTTAGAGTTTATTAATTAGTTGTAATTTATTAGTCTTTGCGGATTCGATCCGTAAGTACTACATCGCTTTAGTTGTGCTCTTACGATTAAATATAAAGGGTAAACTTTTGTGTATCAATCGCCGATGACTTTATCGAAAATTACTTCTCGTTTTTTTATTATTTATTTTGATGGTTGTATTCACAAATACACACCAAAACTCTATGTATTTGTTTTGTTCATAATTTGTAAAAAAATACATCAAAATCAGAATACAGCAAAATTCAAGAGATATCAAGTAATAACTATTTTAAGGTATTTCATAATACATCAAACAAATACACAATTGAATAATACTGAATTTTAATGTATTTTAATCAAATACACAATTGAATAACATTGTATTTGAGAATCCCTTTGAAATACAACCAAATACAATAAAATACAGTATCCAATACCCCCTGTAAATGTCAGATTCCAAAAAAATGAGAAATTTTGTAAAATGCCCATTTCAATATATCTCCTTTCAAAGATTATTTATTTGTCTTTCAAAAATATCTTTTTGGATTTAGAATTGACTTAAGGTTTAATTTAAAGCATAAATCTTGTAGGGTTAGGGTTTAGTGCTTTACAAACTATTTGAGTTTATATTTGAGATATTAGGGTTTATATTTTAGGAATTTTGGATTTATTAATGATTAAAACTTTTTTCTGGATTTAGAATTTTATGGTTTAAGGTACAATCCTACAAAACATTATAGAATATTTTAAATTATTAAAATGATAATTTAGATTGAATTAAGATTGAAACTAATATTTTTAAAAAATAATCGAAAGAATATTTAAAAAAATATAGAGTAAAATGGTCATTTTAAAATTGTCCATTCCAAAATATATATTTAAATATATTGAGCGAAATGTAGTTGAGAATGTAGTTTGGGCCTTTGTCTATATCGGCTTAGAGGGGGTAAAAAGGCACTGCCACTTCTGTGAATAATGCAGAGAAGAGAATGGTCTATGGTCACCGATGACGTCATCAAGACAGCAACAACCACTAACTCCTCTCTATCTCCCGACCGGTTTACGAGACACCTAAGCCAATTTGAACTTCTATCTTCTTCTCTTTTTTCCATTCTTTTTGTGTGTTTCTTATTTACTTTTTCGTTTTAATAACAAATGTATTTTTCACTCGAAAGTTGCAACCTACCACAAAAATATTTACTGTGTTTACCACCTATATAGGCTGTACCATCCAAGTAAAACTAGGTGTGTTTACAATATCCATTCTTTTGTTTTGTTCTGGGATATAGCTAATGGTTAGTCTTTGACCATATAATTTTGTTTTCCACTAACAGGCATGGACTAAGAACATCATCAGTTATGTGTTTGTTGTTTCTTTATCGTAATTTTTGTCATGGTTGAACTGCTATTTATTATTTTTAGTTAATTAGTTGGTGTTTTTTTCTAGTTAGTTTAAACTAGTAAATGTGGCAAGTTAAAATCAAAAGAAAGACAAAGGTAGGACAAACAAATTAATACAATGATTTGGATTATAAGTTAAAGCCAAGATTTGACTGAAATATTAAGCATCACGGGTTGTTTGAATTATAAAAATTAATCAGTGTTATATTTGGTTTAAGTAAATGATCTAGTGTCATTAATAGTTTGATTCATAAAAACCACTTAAGTAAACCGTAGAAATGAGTGTTCGGAATCATTGTTATTGTGTTTAGAATATTCATCGGAATCTTTTTCCGGCGATTTTTCCAGCAGAACGGTTTCCTCGACGATGACGAAAACGTCTTCCTCGTCACCTTCCACATTGTCTCCTTCGGTGACTGCTGCAGCTACTCCGGTCGAAAATATGGGTAATGAACACCGAATATTTAAACCATCAGTTTTGCTCGATTCAACACAAAGTTTTAGATCTATTTAGATTCATCAGTGATAATTATGACTATATTATTTATTGTATTTAGACATTCTATCCTTTATCATAATTTATATAGATTAATTGACACATATTCTTAGAAATTTCAATATCTATATTTTTTTATAGCTACACAATTCTATTCTAGTAAAAATTGTTTATCCCTATCAAATCTCTAACTCATTATAAGGCTAAATACATTATGGATATTTTTTATTAGTCATAAATCTATTTTTCATATAAAACCCCAACTTTGTTAATAGCGATAGTGTACTAAAACTTGACAGATACTAGTTTTAATCCTAGGTTTATTCAAATTACAGTTTATCAACCATAAATTTGTCGAGAAACACATACAACCGACATTTGTTAGAAATCACTATACAAAATTTTTAGATTTGCTGATGCATTCGCAACATGTTATCAGAAGATTTTGATAAATTTTATATTACAAAAACAATACATAGAGTCGAATTTGAATGATTATATTAAAAAAATACAAAAAAACGAGCATAAAGCCCAGGGCCGGCCCAACAAATATCAAAACATGTGGCTGCCTAAAGAAAAAGAAAAAATATATGCCCTCAATATTATTCGAACCCTGGTTGATTTACAATCAATGATAACAGAACCATTAGACCACAATAAAGAATTTGTTCAATTTTGCTGCCCCAAATTCTTATTAAAATTTTGGTGCCTAAAGCTTGTGCTTTTTTTTTTAGCCTCGGGCCGGGCCTGATAAAGCCTCTTCCTCTCTCTATATGTATAAAATTAAACAAAATCCTTACAAAATTTATATATTTATTTTCTGGTGTTGAATCAAAGTGTATTTAATGACTGACAGACAAAAGAAATCCGTAATTTTTTTCTATATTTTTATTAAAGTAAATTATGTGTACGGTATAATGAAAAGCAATAACTGAATCAAATATTCCAAAACCAACAACCATATATTATACAAAACCCCCGCTCTAAATTCTAACCTTTTATTTTTAATAACAATAAAATGTTTTAAATATGTTGGAACATCTTTTAATTCTTCAAATAGGTACACTTTTTTCTTTATCTCTTTTGTATTTTTCTAAAAAACAAACCTTATAGGATATTACCCTTATAATTATAAATTATTCGTCTACCACCATCGGAAACGGACAAAAGACTTCGACTACCCCACTCAGTGGCACAATCCTGTAATTTCCACTCAAACATCCTACCCTTTCTCGAATTCATCGTCTTCTTTTGTTTTTTTAATAAGTCTGTACCTTTTTCCCCATTTTCAATCTCTTTCTTTTTTTTCACAGAGGAAGAAGAACCATAAAGCAAAGCTAAACACACACACACAAAAAAAGAAAGTAATAATAAATAGTGTAAACCTCCATTGATTTCTTCTCCTTTCTTCTTATAATTTCCATCAATGGCTGGTGTTATTGGAATCTTGAAGATTGAAGCTTGGAGTATATTGTGAAGAAGAAGAAAATTTTCATTTCTCGGTTTGTGTTTTTTTTTACCCTTTCTTTATTACCGGAAAATGGCATGTCGGAGTATGATCGCTTGTAGTTTAGATCCTGAAAGAAAGCAAAGTGGTGGACTTAGGACAAAACAAGCTGGACGAGGATCTTGCCGTGGAAGTTAGTCTCTGCCTCTCCTTTCCTTAAAAAAAAGAATGTAATAATGGGTCTTTCTGGGTTTCTCTAGATTCGTTCCAAAGTTATGTCTTTTGAAGTTAAAGTTTTGATTTTTTTTATGTTCTGTACAGTTTGAAAGTTGCAGTGTAAGATTGTTTCTTGTCTGAGCTGAGGTACAAGATAGTGAAGAAAGCTATGGGAGTGTTGCTAAGAGAAGCGTTGAGGTCTATGTGTGTTAACAATCAGTGGTCTTATGCTGTTTTCTGGAAAATTGGTTGCCAAAATAATAGGTAAAATTTAAGATCTTGAATGTTACTTTATCTAGTCAAATTTGATATGATGTTTGATAGTTTAAAGTTTGGGATATTTTGATAAGGGTTTTAAGACTCAGATCTCGAGGATGGACTGGAATTTATTTATTCTCTGTTTTATCTTGGAGTTTTGTGTTTGGTTTGATCTTGCTTGTCTGAAAGAATCTTTCGATTTGTAGTTGGTTTCTTGACAAAGGAACCATATCCTTTTCTTTGGTTATAGTTTATGAATTGTCCAAGTGTTTAAGAACAAGACTTTCGTTGTTTACTCTCCTTGTCATTTCATTTATCTCTTGTCTTGTTTCGGTTTGTCTTTGTTTAGAACAAAATCTTTTGTTATCTTATCTTATGTTGTCTTTTTCTGATACTTGTTGCATCTTCTGGTTGTTTAGTAATCATCATATACTAAAATTTTTGGATTATGTTTTTTTTTCTCTTTTTTTGTGTGTGTAGCTTGTTGATTTGGGAGGAATGCTACAACGAAACCGCATCGAGCTCAGGTCCGCAAAGACTTTCTGGACTTGGCGTTGATGCACATGGGAATGATAAAGTTCAGTTGCTTACAAACAGAATGATGTTGAACAATCGAATCATTTTGGTAGGCGAAGGGTATGTATAATGTGACCATCCCTTCTTTTGCTTTCTTCTAAAGTGTTGTTTTGATTATCCGAGCGGCTAACCTGGATTAACGAATGTGATTTCAGGTCAGTTGGCAGAGCTGCATTTACTGGACATCATCAATGGATTCTAGCAAACAATTTCAACCGCGATATTCATCCACCTGAGGTCATCAATGAGATGCTTCTCCAATTCTCTGCTGGTATTCAGGTCTGATACTTTGGCTCTCTGAGTAAACTTATATATATGTTCAAATTTCTCGGATAGTTTATGTGATTGCTTAATTTATTTTTCATTTGCTCAGACTGTGGCAGTTATTCCAGTTGTTCCTCATGGTGTTGTTCAACTCGGTTCTTCTCTACCAGTAAGTTTCCGCATTTGATGTTTTGTTTTTCACATGTTATATGATTGGATTACTTTCGAGTTACAATGTTATTTGTTTGTCTCTAATCAAATTTTTGATTCGTTTTTATGTTCAGATTATGGAGAACTTGGGGTTTGTGAATGACGTAAGGGGTCTTATCCTGCAACTTGGATGTGTTCCCGGAGCACTCTTATCTGAAAATTACAGAACACATGAACCTGCTGCCGACTTTATCGGAGTGCCTGTGTCCCGGATATTACCTTCTCAAGCACACAGGATCCTCCAATCTTCGGCTTTCGTAGCTGAAACTAGCAAACCACAGTTTAACTCCCCTGGATCATCAGATCATCGAAATGATCAAATGGTAGATGAAGCTTCTTGCAGTTTTGTGGATGAACAGATGAAGCATGCAAATATGGGTGAGAGACAACAAGGAGGATGGCAAAACACGACAGGTTTCCCAGCAGCAGGGGAACTAATGGTACCTTCAAACCCCGATGCGTGGCTGAATCAAAACTTCTCTTGTATGTCTAATGTGGATGTCGCAGAGCAACGAATTCCATGTGAAGACACCAGTTCCAAGCGCTCACTTGGGAGTGACGACTTGTTTGATATGTTGGGTTTGGATGATAAGAAGAAAGGTTCTGCAAACAGCTGGGGCTCTTCGCAGATGAGAGCAGAAGTACTCACTAGAGAGTTATCAGACTTTAGGATCATGCCAGAAATGGGTTCTGATTTTGGTTCCTCAGGATATGAACTATCAGGAACAGATAATCTGTTAGATGCCGTGGTCTCAGGCGCTTGCTCCTCCTCAAAGCAGATCTCTGATGAAACTTCTGAGTCGTGTAAAACTACTGTGACCAAAGTTAGTAATTCTTCGGTTACCACGCCGTCTCACAGTAGCCCTCAATGTAGCCAGTTATATGAGAAAAAACATGGGACGCAGGTGGGGCCATCATCACTTTACGGGTCTCAGATCAGTTCTTGGGTTGAACAAGCACACAGCTTAAAGCGCGAGAGCAATCCTAGGATAATGATGGATAAGAATGAAACTGCCAAACCAGCTAATAACCGTAAAAGGCTTAAGCCAGGAGAAAACCCAAGACCAAGGCCTAAAGATCGCCAGATGATCCAAGATCGTGTCAAGGAGTTGCGTGAAATCATTCCAAACGGTGCAAAAGTAAGTGACAAAGTGTCGAGTTTTGGCAAGTCTGAACATTCTCTGAGAAAGATTAGTACTAACAAGTAGTAAATGTGGTTTTTGTTTAACAGTGTAGCATAGATGCACTTCTCGAACGTACAATCAAGCACATGCTCTTCTTGCAAAATGTCTCAAAACATTCTGATAAGCTGAAAGAAACCGGGGAATCCAAGGTAACACGAGTAATCATATCTTGACATAACTCTCTTAGATTCTTGTTCTGACATTTCTTTCTGTGTTGTTATTATTAGATTCTGAAAGAGGAAGGTGGAGGAGCAACATGGGCATTCGAAGTCGGGTCAAAGTCTATGGTGTGTCCAATTGTCGTGGAGGATTTAAATCCGCCTCGTATATTCCAAGTTGAGGTAAATTAGATGCCTCTCTCCTTCAAGCAATGTTCTAAGAGAGACCATTCAGGGTTGGTAAAAAATGTGTTTGTCTTTTTCTTTGCCTAGATGTTGTGCGAACAACGAGGATTCTTTCTGGAAATCGCGGATTGGATCAGAAGCTTAGGGTTGACAATCTTGAAGGGTGTTATCGAAACACGAGTAGACAAGATTTGGGCTCGCTTCACTGTTGAGGTACTACTACTTCACAAGTTACAAACTTGTTTAGTTGTGAAAGTTAAAAGATTCAGAATCTTGATTCACCAACCTTGGTTTGAAAATGTATTTTCAGGCGAGCCGAGATGTGACGAGGATGGATATATTCATGCAACTAGTGAATATTTTGGAGCAGACGATGAAATGTGGAGGAGGAAACTCAAAGGCTATTTTGGATGGTATTAAAGCTACAATGCCAATGCCGGTTACTGGTGGCTGTTCAATGTAACAAAACTATTGACCGTACCGGTATCAAACCGGGTTGGTTAAGTTGGGATTCTTATAGAGGTTACGAGCGGACCGCTCCATGATTTTAGGCTCGCTATGACTAACTGAAAGTCAGTCTGAAAAAACAGAGATGATCATTTTAAATTTTTAAGTTATCTTCTTCCTTTTTTGCACTTTTTGTTTGTATATTTTTGTTTGGCGAATTTTAATTTTCTGTTTTGAAATCTCATTTGTGTGGATTTTTTAGAATATGATATTAATCTTGTTTAAGTTTTGTAGTTAATTGTCTAATTATTCTCTGAGTAATAAGCTAAACTGAAAAAGATAGACGTAGGTTTCACCGGTTTAAGTGTTCAAACAATTTTTACAGATTCCAAGGCCGGTCCATCAACAGCTTTAACAGTACTACTACACAAGCTCACATGTAAATGTGTACCTTTATGTTACTTTGATTAGTAACTATGTATATAATTAGCCTATTATTAAAAAAAACAATTGGCTCTACTTTCGATAAAGTTCAGTCTTTTTTAAGAATTGGTAGGTATATACTTATATTATAATATACTTTAATTAAGAGCCTCACAAAGTGTTAGTCATGTGATTTCATAATACACATTTCGTGTTACACTAATCTTAAAATGGATGTCTTAATCTCTTCCTAATTTAGTTTTTGAAAAACTCTCTTGTGTTCATACATCATTTTGTGGATCAGAACAATTCTTGATTAAGCTCGTATTTAAGTGTCACTTAACAAGTTAATTTTTTTTTTTTTTTTTTTTTTGCTTTCTGCTTTTACTCTTTTGAGGTACCTAAACTTTGCTGCAAAAGGTACATCAAAACTCTTTTGCTCCTGCTTTAGCCTTCTCTCCACTCTACAGATTATGATGGGATAATCGACAGGACATTATGATTCACTTAAAATTTCATAATATTTTTCTTGGGCCCTTCAATTTTCTTCTTCACTTTTGAAATATGCTTCCAATACTACTTTTTTCAACAGAGTTACTAAAGAGATAATATTTTTTTCCACTAGGCTAGAAGTTGTATATTCTTTATATAAAGTTACAAACTGTAGAACCTTTTTCAGTTGTAAAAATAATCACAATTTGTGTACTTTCGAATCTATGTATAAACTAATCACATTTGTATACTATCTTGATAGTATCTAATTTATGGTGATTTGAATAAATTAACAACGAATTATAGTAAGGGGTACATGTACAGGACAGCAAGACTGGTATTTGTTGTACCTTGGAGATTAAAAATCACTTAAACCAAATTCTCAATTTGAATATAGGAAGGGGTATACCAAGACTTGTATTCTTTGTACCTTGGAAAGTAAAAATCAGTTAAATTCTTAATTTCCTCTTATCCTAAAAACTAAAAACTACTAGCTTAATTTCTTTTTCTTTTTTAATAATAATATTAAATTTATTTATATGAAACTAACAAATTTAAATATACTGGCTTAATTTATTTGTATAACTTTTACAAAAAAAAATTGTAGTAAGGCACAAGACTATAAAAATCCGACGCTTAATTTAGTTTGAAGCTTGGATTTGCAATGATGTTATAGTAAGACTTTGATAGCGAAATTTAACTGTATATCTCTCTCCGATTTATAGGAATGCCAGCCTAAAGTGTTCAATTTGTAAAGTTCACTAATGGCCAAACACTAAAGTAGAAGAATATTCTTTTGATAAAATTCAACTAACATATTATATATTGCTCCATTCTTTTGTCACAAAAATTATGAGATGGTTGACATCTAAAGAAAGATGAAAATCTTAACCTCTAGCCAAGCCAATCTTGGTCTAACATTTGGAATATATAATGAATCCTAAACGAATATGTGATTCCACATCTACACAAATACCTTTTTGCAATAGTATTGTTGTGGACGATATACTCCATCAGAACGATAGGGACCGGAGTTTTGTGTCTCCTTTAAGGGATGAGTATTTATATATACGATATAGCTTTGTGTGGTCTCTATTTGTTTAATTATTGAAACTATTCAATTACTACGTACATATTATTGTCGGATTCACATGCATGTAGTGTTCATATGTTACAAGTTTTTAAAAAATGAACATCTACCAAAACATCTTCACTTCTTTTTGTTGATAGAGAATTAGTGATTTGTAAAATTATGTCCAAGGATATGCCAAATTGCACGTCACTTGATGTATAATACTATAATACCTCAAAATCTTAACAATATAAAAAAATGTTGGCTATAAACATCATCTAAATGCATTTTACCTCGAAAACTTAATTATAATAGTGATTTTAGAGTTAGTTGCTTTGATATTTTCTCGAGTAACAAAACAGTTATCGAACAAGGATAAAACTACAAAAGAGAATGACGCAAGAGATTTGGATGGTAAGAGTAGAGTGGTATAATCTAGTATCAGAACTGGTATAATATTAAAGTGTTGAACGATGAAAATTCGAATGATCAGAAGAATTATTTATCAGCAATGAATACATTTCGAATGTGCATGTAATTACTCAAGACTATATATGAAAATGGTGAGTAGCCTTGGTTATTTGATTTTAGCTAGTATAATTTAATTACATGTTGTTTGATCAAATTTTAACAAGTTCGAGTTCAGACAGTTCTACGGAATAAGTACATCCAGAGTTTAATAACTAAGCGTGCTAGCAAGTAATTTCAAGACGGCACTCCAAAGTGATTCTTAACCAAAAATTGGAAATATAACTTCTGGTTAATTTATCTCAGTCAACAAGTTTTATAACTTTTATGGAATACACTGAGAAAGTTGGAGCCAGTGCATTACACACTGAAAACGTAACAACAAGAGATAGAATTCTATACGAATTGTGAGTGCACAAGAATAAAAATATACTATATATGTTGCAAAAAAGTGTGAAAGAAAAACAGACCAACTTCTTAGTTCATTTTATTTGTAATGCAAGTTATTTTGGTGTGTAATATAATGTACAATATAACAATCGTACGATTTAACAACTATAACCGGAATCACGATGAAATGAATTTAGAATGTTCATTGAGATGTAAACATATAAGTAACCTATAGGGAAACTATATAAATGCATGAAGTTAAGAATCAAATAAAGATTCGGATTTTGGCGAAATTAATCAAGAGCCGACTAGTGAAAGATGAAGAAAAATGATACTACACAAAGTGGATTTTGATTCCTTGTTAGTGAGTGCTGTGACTCAGCACTTGCATTTTCCTTGTCATCCTATTGCGCCACTTCCTATCAGCTGAAGTACAAAACCATCATATCATGAAACCAAGTCAAGCCTATGACATTTAGCTGTCAATGAATTACAAATCTCTTAACTTTGACAAACTCTGCTTAGTGTGTTTTTAAAAAGGTTGAAAACTTCTAACTTCTTCATGATATGATGGTTTTGTGTTAACAATTAGATAAAAACTAGCCAAGAGATGTTTTGATCATGAATTAATTAAGACAAATTGATATAACAAAAGGTGGTTTTAATAAGAAATAGACTGGAAACTGCATGCACTTCTTAGGACAACTTGTGGTTCTGTATCCCATTATCACATATATCAGATGGTTTTGATAAGAAGTTGGGTAAGTATAACTTTTTGTAATGTGGCTACTTGTCCTTTCTTTCTTGTTTTCTTTTCAAAACGACAACTGATCTACTTTACTACATGTCATAATCCACATGGAGTTTAAGTATCATAGTGGCCTCATATTTAGATTTTTTAGTGGTCATCATCCTATCCGCGAATTTTCTCATTTCTATTTCTTGCATAGCATTGAATTTGATAAGAAGAAAGTTTACGCGGTTTGTTTCATTGAGCCATAGTCTAAATTTAAGATATTCAAGATGCCTCCTTGATTTTTCAAAAGGATGATCTTACCTTTTTCTCATTTTTGATATATAGTGTATTCAAAAGATAGGCTGCAAGTTGTGTTATCCCATGATGCAAAATCCAAATTGAAAAAAAGTTGAGGCTTCAGATTAACATAATCGAAGTTGGTTATCATGGTCCATTACAACACCTAAATATATGTTCTGCAAATTAAAATGGATACTTTTCTTTTTCTTTTTCTTTTTATGATTGAATCAAGATATATCGAGAGACATACCAGAACAAAGTGAGTTTACGATAAGAGATTGTTGGGGATGTATTATTATTCATGTACATATAAGTATTTAAAATATTGTACTTGTTGAGATTTAAAATTAGTATCAAATTAGATGCTTATAAAATTTTACTGAAAACTATTTATAAGTTATGGGTCAAAATGAGTTCTAAACACGCTATATATCTACATTATGTGATCATATTCTGATATTACATACCAAACGTTTTGCATTAATAAGCTAGTGAGTCTAAAATGGACTGTGACTCACGTATTGAATGTAATGCGAGATGGAGTTTCTTTAATGTTTATAAATATGATGTATGATGATGAAGTTTCAAAATAGAGCTTCACATATATAACCTAGAAAGATTGTAGATAACCCTAAAAATGAAGAAGCAAATTAACTGTGAACCCTAACTAAACCTCAGAAATATGACAAATTCATAAGAGAATTAACTCTGTAGTAACTAAACCGTACCTGATCCGGTCCTGTGTGTACGTAGATACTTTACTAATAGAATACAAAATCGCGTGGTACATGATCTTAATTAACTGTCTATTACATTTTTGCAAGAATGCATAAAGTATGAGTTAACCCTTTTTCTAAATTTACTTCAATAAATATATACATGAAATTTTGAGACTTGAATACATTTATGCAGTTTAATTTTGGACTAATTAGTTAATTTGAAACAAAAAGAGATGAGGTTAAATGAATGGTAGGTCAATTATTTATTATTTATTAAGATAACTAGCTATTTTTNAATTTTGAGACTTGAATACATTTATGCAGTTTAATTTTGGACTAATTAGTTAATTTGAAACAAAAAGAGATGAGATTAAATGAATGGTAGGTCAATTATTTATTATTTATTAAGATAACTAGCTATTTTGTGTTTGTTATGTTTGTCGACCACACACATTTGAATTAAATGAAATTTCTATGATTGGTGATCTAATCCAAAGAATAATAATTGGTATGATAATTTTTTGTTGATAAGTGGCATACAAAAATTCATGATATTCATAATTTAATATGATAATATAAGCTGTCCATAAAACTCTCTCTTTCATTCTCCTTATAAATACGTGATCATCTCCATACCATGTCATAAACCAACACATCTTCTCTCAACCATATATATATCTCTCTTCTTTCTCCTCTCTATCTCTCTGTGGCTGATAAACTAAATAGGTAGAAATGGAGAAAGTGAGAGAAATTGTAAGAGAAGGGAGAAGAGTGGCCAAAGAAGACCCTAGGAGAATAGTTCACTCGTTTAAAGTGGGTCTAGTCCTTGCCTTAGTGTCTTCCTTCTATTATTACCAACCTCTCTATGATAACTTCGGTGTCAATGCAATGTGGGCTGTCATGACCGTTGTTGTCGTCTTCGAATTCTCTGTTGGTCCGTCTTCTTATTCTTATATTTTAACCTCTTTTTGTATTCATAATACATCCTTCAAATCAAATCTTGCATGCATGCCATGCAATAATATTACACCAAATGACGTTGGATTGCATGCATGATCACTTAGCTAAATTTTACTTTTATTACATGTGTAGGAGCCACGCTTGGGAAAGGACTTAACAGAGTAGGGGCAACACTATTTGCCGGGGGACTTGGAATTGGAGCTCATCACCTTGCGAGCTTGTCTGGTCCAACAGGAGAACCCATTCTTCTCGCAATCTTTGTCTTTATACAAGGTATATTTATAACTATAAGTCTATATAACCATAAGATTTAAGGATTAAGACATGATTGTTTGCTTACATTCAAGTTTGTTTTCGCCTTTCCATCATCATTTTTTTCAAAATATAACTACATTAGAAAAAAAATGGTTTTGACATGTAACACAAAACTTAAAATTTGATGACTGAAACAATCATAGCCTGAATCATTTAACCAGTAGTAATTTTAATGTCTGTTTTTTGTTTGTTTGTTGGATTCACCAGCTGGATTATCCACGTTTGTGAGGTTCTTTCCGCGGGTGAAAGCAAGATACGATTATAGTCTGTTGATATTCATACTCACCTTTGCGTTGATATCAGTGTCGGGGTTCAGAGAGGACCAGGTTGTAATGTTGACCCATAAGAGAATCTCCACTGTAATCATAGGAGGTCTTTGTTGTGTCCTTGTCTCCATCTTAGTCTGCCCTGTTTGGGCCGGCCAAGATCTCCATTCTCTCCTAGCCTCAAACTTTGAGAAACTCTCCTTTTTCTTGTTAGGTATATACCACCTTTAATTATATATGTTTGTTCTGATTTTAAACAATACAACTTGTTAGCTTGAAAGTTTAGTTATTTTGCTATAGGTGCTTTGCACTTGGTCACGTGCATGTCTTTTTAGCTCGTTGGAAAAGTTTCAAGTTAGCATATATAATCGCTTTCGTATGTTAATTGGTGACTAATAAGAACAAGTTAGGGAATGGAGTTTTAGAGATTTTTGTTTCTTGTTGAAACTCTTTCATTATAACTAATAAGACCCATTAAAAAAGAAGATGAACATTAAATAGTTTGGACAGATAATTACATTATTAAGAGTGCATTTTTTTGTTTTAGAGTTCATCTGATGCTCTAAAAAAAAAAGTGTCCATATGTATACTTTTGAAAGTCGATAAACCCTAGCCAATGGATTATTTACCATGGCATAAAATGAAGAAGAGTTTATAATATATTTCATTACCAAGAAAATTAACGTTNAGAAGATGAACATTAAATAGTTTGGACAGATAATTACATTATTAAGAGTGCACTTTTTTGGTTTTAGAGTTCATCTGATGCTCAAAAAAAAAAAGTGTCCATATGTATACTTTTGAAAGTCGATAAACCCTAGCCAATGCATTATTTACCATGGCATAAAATGAAGAAGAGTTTATAATATATTTCATCACCAAGAAAATTAACGTTTGGAGATTAATCTGGCTTTGGCAGATTTTGGGGACAAGTATTGTGAAACGGTAAAAGAAAGTGACACCAAAGAGGTTGACAAACGAAAAAAAGATTTGGGCAACTACAAAAGTGTTCTCAACTCAAAAAGTAATGAGGATTCTTTGGTGAGTGTGATATTCTCTTATTTGCTTTATTTTACCACTATTAACAAACTCATCATTAAATTTGTCGTGTTTTCTTATATAGGCTAATTTTGCCAAATGGGAACCTGGTCATGGCCAATTTAGATTCCGGCATCCTTGGAAAAAATATCTAGCTCTTGGTGAATTAATCCGACAATGTGCTTACCGAATCGATGCCCTCAATTCATATCTCAATGCAGATATTCAGGTAAATGTTTCAGTACATCTTCGCAAAACCAAATAAATCTTAATGAATGGTTTAAGAATTGAAGAGTTCAGGAACCTTTAAACCAAGATCAAACGCGTAGTAATCAAAATTTGAAAAGAAAATAAATATATATGTATGTTTCTTAATACTTTAAATTATATATATGAATATTAGTAAAAATTGAATCATTTTCATTATCTATCCTGATTGCAACCTATAATTCTTCATTTTGTATTGAGTGATCTGCACTAACTTATTTATATAAACTCCTCATTTTTTTCTTTCATTTATAATTTTATCACTAGTTTTTCTCATTGTTAATAAAAATTTCAGGTGTCATTTAATATAAAAAGGAAAATCGAAGAACCGCTAAGAAGAATGAGTTCGGAGTCAGGCAAAGCGATGAAAGAAATGTCAATTTCGTTAAAGAAAATGATGAAACCATCTTCTTCTGATCTTCATGTCCAAAATGCGCAATCTGCCTGTAAATCCCTCACCAACTTACTTAATTCAGGCATATTGAAAGAAGTCGAACCACTAGAATTGACCACACTTCTAACAGCAACCTCTTTGCTCGTCGATATTATTAATCTAACCGNGTCGAACCACTAGAATTGACCACACTTCTAACAGCAACCTCTTTGCTCGTCGATATTATTAATCTAACCGAGAAAATCTTGGAATCACTACATGAGCTAGCATCAGCCGCAAAATTTAAGAGTAAGATTGAACCAGCTATTTTCGCCGAAAAAACAAAAACTAAAATCCTTGATCGTTGTGGCCCGATCAAAATTCATGATGATCATGTGGTAACAATTGTTGAAGATGATGGTTCTAATGATGATGGCATATCAAAAAGTGATAATAGCTCGATCCATGAGAAAGGTGGGGATGGTGATACACACTTATATTCGAGCTGTGGTTCCTGTGGTCACACTACTCTTCGTGTTGTTGTAGAATGTAAATAATGATAGTTCAACAATAATTCGTAAATGTTAATTATAATAATTTCTTAGAAAAATGTTTGTTATGTAAGTTATTATTGTTGTAGTAGAACATCTGTGAAATCGCAGTGAAATTATATCAATTATTTTATGGATGAAAACATAGTATTCTAATTTATCTATCATATATAATTTTAGAAACTCGTTACACTTTATTTATATTATTTTGACTCAGTTAGATATATAATGTTTGTTTTAAAATTAAAAATTAAATCTTATTAATTCTATAAATAGTCTATATAAAAATACAAGGTTCTATAATAATCACATAATTTTTAAAAAANAAAAAAGAAAATAGTTATCTTTTTACATGAAATGATACTAAATTTGAGTTGCAAAATGATAACTTTATCCAAAACTATAATGAACCAACCCACTTAGACAATTACGCCCAACAAAAAAAGACATTCATGTCGATATTTAATGAAACTTCATATCCATGAAGCCCATATGTTGCACTAAGGCCCAACACGTTAAAGATGCCCATATGTTGCACTAAGGCCCAACACGTTAAAGATGCCCATCTACTTATCAAGATCATGCGAATCTCTATGAACGGCCTTCTGTAATTTGTATCCACTCATCTACAAAGAACATTCTAAATGTTTGTTCACATAACATCATTTAAGTTCTCTATGAAAAATATGTTTGTTGTTACTAATCAGTGATCACATTTTGAATTTCAAGACATGTGGTTGGTTAAATTATATACCTTGAATATGAAATTTTGTGTGTGTGTAATAATATTTAGAAAATTACAAATAAATGAATAATGTATAAGGAAAATTCCAGTTAATGTTCTTATGATTTCTTTTTGTTGTTGTTAGATGAAATTTTGAGATAGATATGTAACGTGAAGATTAAAATCGGTATGAATAATAAAAAGTAGACTGATGAGAGATAAATATTGGACTAGTATTTAAATTAAATAAATATAAAATATCATCATAATATTTAATGAATTACATTAAAAAAAGTATATCTCTCTCAAGGAATACAATTTAGGATATTTGAACCAAAATNTGATTTCTTTTTGTTGTTGTTAGATGAAATTTTGAGATAGATATGTAACGTGAAGATTAAAATCGGTATGAATAATAAAAAGTAGACTGATGNATTATGATTTTTTTTTGTTGTTAGATGAAATTTTGAGATAGATATGTAACGTGAAGATTAAAATCGGTATGAATAATAAAAAGTAGACTGATGAGAGATAAATATTGGACTAGTATTTAAATTAAATAAATATAAAATATCATCATAATATTTAATGAATTACATTAAAAAAGTATATCTCTCTCAAGGAATACAATTTAGGATATTTGAACCAAAATTTACTTCGAAAAACTTATAAATCATAATATATAAAAAATTATGCACTAGGATTTCAGTGAAATAATTATGAAAATATAAGTTAGTTACATGTCATGTATATAATAAATTAAACTAATTATAGTAAAATAATTATGTAATTACTAATCAATCTAACAATAATAAACATTAAACTAAATAATAACGAAAATAGTCATCAATTGCAGGTCATTTTTTGTGGGATCAAAACTAAAAGTATTTTATTAACTTTATTTCAGAAGAGAAAATACACATATTGGATAAAGTAAAGCCGTAAGCATTTTATGGTGACGTGAGCGAAATCGCCAGTGTCACATCTCGAGTGTCAGTCTTTAGTCTCTTATAACTATAATATCGTATCATATTATGATTTGGAATCATTACGGAAAATTATTACCTCTAGGTTTGTTATTACGCCATGACAATATGACATCACTAATTTTTAAAATATTCTTTTATATGTGTGTTGTTTTTGATACTCCTCAGCCTCCGACTACAAATGGTCATGTATTGACATTGACAATGCCTGTCATTTTGCCTCTCAGCCGATTTCACCACATCATGATCATTACAATATGTATGTTTTTAATTAATTGATTCTCACTATCACTTCCATTAATTAGCTGCATTGACAAACGCAAAAGTACTAATACATTCCCCAACGCCACATTTTTCTTGTTATTACATCATCACCAATTTTTAATTAACGTACATGTAATGTGTGTAGTTTTGATACTCCTCCACAATCTCAGCTTCTCTCGACATTGACACTGGCCTGTCACTTGTCTCTAAGCCGATTTCACTACATCATCATCATTATTCATAGATATGTTTTAAATTAATTATCACCACCGTGTCCATTAATTAGCTGCTTTGACAACTGCAAAAGTACTAATACCATTCCCCGACGCCACATTGCCTTTAGAAAAGTCTTTTAAGTTTTTTGCTAATACGAGTAAAATGTTATTAGTCACGTTCGCATTAAATAGGTTCTCTTAGAAAATCATGAGAGCTTCATATGGAAAATGCACAAGATTCCTATATGTGATTTCCATTATTGTTCAACTTTTGTTATGTGATTTAAATTAATGTTCAACTTCTGTTATATATATATGGTTGGTTTGTACTACATGGTTATGAGTCTGTTATTCGTCAGTTATATATATAAATAATTGTGTTAATGGAAAAATATTTTCCTCAATATAGGTGTAATAAAACGGCAAAGATCATTTCTTCCACGTTAGGAACACAAAGTAGAGCATATCTTACATTGATCACCATGATAAAACAAGCTAGCTAAACAAAAGAGAGTGAACATAGACACAGAAAAACAAAAATTCTCTTAAGATGAAACCGATAAAAGAGAAGACTTACTTTTCTGGTTTAACAGAGAAAACTTAATTTACAATATGAAAATAAACAAAAGCAACATAGGATAAGAGTTTTAGGTGATATTAGTTAAGGAAGAGGAGAATTGGTCCTTGGCTGTTTTGGTGGGTTAACATGATGGTGCAATGGGTCAGGTCCTGAAGGAACAAGCCTTAGCTCTTCTCCTCCTTTTGCTCCTCCCCATAGATTCACCTTCTTCATCATCACCTGCCAAGTTCGGACAACAAATTATTATGTCTCATATTGTTTATGTGTCATATTGAACATATTCATAACAGTAACACATACATTTATATATCTAGATAACTAAGTGAGCATATGTGTTAAACATGACAATCAAAGCATGAAACTATATGAAGACATAATAGTACAAGTTGTGACAAACCTTGCGGATGGTAGGAGCATGAGAGTGACCATGAGCGTGTGTGATATCTGGTCAAGGTAATAAAGCAATCATGTTATAAACAAGTTATGTAGAAAAAACGTCGGATTTATAAGAATACGTGAACATGAGTGATAGGTAGATTTATAGAACGAGAGAAAGAAAGAGACCAGAAGCATCATGCAAGAACATGAGGCAGAAGAGCATCACTAGCACCTGACTTCTCGAATTCATTCTTGTAGAGAGAGTAAGAAAATAAAGGAATTGTTCTTTTACTGTGTGGTAAGAAGAATGAGAAGGGGACATTCCAATTTATAGAGGAAGCTTACAAGTTACAAGGAAGCAGCAAGGAGATCTCCTCCTATTAATTAGTATTATTAGACGTTAATTATAGTTAATACTTTTTGGTTGCTTTTGTAAGTGTTTAAAGTAGGCCAATGTTCATTAATATACTGCCTTTGATGGGATATGTAAAGCACAAAGAAAAGATGATGTGTTTAATATGATGGAGATATATGTAAATACTATGTGCATATCTTCCAATGTAACTTAATGCTCATACTTTACTGAAACACACACTCTCTAGAAACTCTAAGGACTTTTATTTTGAACATACAACAAGTTGCAATATATAGTGTATGGTTTCACTCGCTCACAATCGTGTTGCCTGAATGCCTGTAGATCATAGAATTTGTATTAGAATACATCACCAATATATATACTTCCTTTTTTCATGTTATTCGATCTTTTCTTCTTTTCTATCTAAACTTTTATTCACACAACGAGAATTACATGGTATGATAGATCTAGTGGATGAGACGAAAAGCCAAAAAAGCAAAGAAAAAATTCACACCCCTCCTGCACGAATCAAACCTACCTCCCAAATAAATTTTTTGTTTGATCTAAATAGAACATATTTTATCAAACAAAGCCATTTCTAATAATGTCCTTTATCTAAATAGATTTTCCCATACAATCTATTATGTGATGTTGGAGTTTGTGTCACGGCAAATAGTACTTACGGGTAGATGGTTCTTCCAAGAGATACAAAACTTACTAGTGAGTTTTTTTTTTTATTGGAATGAGGTTAGGTTTATTATTATTTAAGGAGATTACAGTTTAGAATAGAGGGTCTTTATAACATTTTAAGTTTGTAACATTACAACATTGTAAAAATTATATCGTTGTGATATTATAATATTCTAAAAATGATAAATATCGATTCAATTCATATATATATATATAACATTATAACATTGTAACATTGTAAAAGTGATAACATTATAACATTGTAAAAATAATATTTGTGTTTGATTTATTTTTCAAATACTAATTTTTGTTATTTATTTTGCTCTAATAGTTTACTAGTATTTATATATTCGGATCAAATTGAATACCGAATCAAAATGGATTTACCATGACATACAATACAATGCTAGTAAGTATCACATTGGATTATTCATTTCCAAAGATATGGATACAATCTGTTTGCAGTAAAAAAAAAACAAAAGAGAGTAAAAAGTAAAAGAATCAAAATATATAGTTG
>OVAP01001554.1:0-23207 GCA_900406295.1 Aurinia saxatilis | reverse complement strand
AACTGAACTTGGATTCGAACTTAAGATCTAGACCGGACCTAGGTTGCTCAAATACTCCTCGAGCTAAGGAAGCTTTCTTCCTTTGAAACGGACATGGTTTCGGCTAGCTTTTGACCTTTCTTAACAATGAAGAAACGCACCTTTCTTCACACCGAAGAAACGTTTCTTAGCACTGAAGAAACGTAAAAAGGTTTACCCTAAGAACTTAAATACTAACTAACTAACTAACTAACCTCACTTTCTCTCGGCCATATCCCGCACCTACTCGATGGTTCCCGAAAAGCGGACTACGGTTTTTACTACGGTTTTACCAGAGGTTCCCTAAGGTTGAGGATGAATAACTAAGAATAGCTTGAGGGGTTTATATAGGAAAAGTTTTGGTCAGCAGCTTTCGATGAGTCGTTCGCACGGTCGCGACACCTCGTGCTTTTACATTTGTCGTGCTTCCGATTTGTCGTGCTTCTAAATGTGTCGTGCTTCTGATTTGTCGTGCTTGAAGACTTGTCGTGCTTCAATGTGTCGTGCTTAAAGATTTGTCGTGCTTACTTTGTCGTGCTTGAAGACTTGTCGTGCTTAAAGATTTGTCGTGCTTACTGATGTTTATCCACATCACCTCGTGCTTCCACCCATGAAGTCTCGGTTATTCTGTCTCGATCACTTGACTTGTTCCCCGATCACTTATGAGGGTCATTACAGAGCCTCTCAAAGGCGGTTTTAGTTTTTTAATTCTATTCCAATCCACCATATTATTTACTAAAAGAAGCAAATCAGTTAACGCTTTTTTTTTGTCGGACATTTTCTTTTTTTTATTCAACACTTTTACCGTATAAAGGTTTATCATTTAACATTTTTACCACATTCCATCGAACAACATCAACAATATTTTAACCAGATTTTATAATCTAACGGTTCTATTAGTATCGTCATTGTACCACCACATGAATTAGAGCTCAGTATCATTTCATATTCTTTAACATCATATAAAAAAACATCAACAACAATAGGACTAGATTTTAGGTATGTGGTAGTGATGTTGTACGTTAAAATTTCCCGACTTATTTAATGGACCTTATGAGGAGGATTTCGATTTTCTCTAAATTAACTAATCACTTTATTTTCGGTTGGTCATTTGAAATAATTCTATATTTAAAATTTATTAGAGTATTCGATGAATAAATGATCCGACAACTATTTATCCTAGAAAGATTAATAGAGTAATGACTATCTAAATGACTTCCTAATATATATATATATATATTAAATTAGTTATTGTTACTAAACAGTAAATATTATACTATCATATTAATTTCAAGTTGTAATTATATATAATATATAATTACGGAAGCCTTGATTGACTTGTTGAAGAAATCGGAGAGTAGCAATAAATTACATGGGATCAAATTTTCAGAGAATGGACCATCCATTCATCATCTTTTATTTGCGGATGATAGTTTGTTTACTTTTCAGGCTTCGGTTTCATAATGTGAGGAGGTGCTACGTTGCTTTAATCAGTATGGTGTTGTTTCGGGTTAGGTCATTAACCTTAAGAAATCATCGATTACTTTTGGAAGTAAAGTTGAGGAGGATCTTAAGGAAAGTTTGAAACAAATGTTAGGGGTCTCTTATGAAGGACCTTTGTATGTATCTCGGTTTACCGGAATGTTTCAGTGGTTCCAAGCGGCAATTACTAAACTACATATGTGATAGGTTGTTAAAGTGATTAAATGGATGGTATGGAAAATTCTTATCTCAGGGAGGAAAATAGATTTTATTAAAGTCAATAGTTATGGCTCTTTTCCGGTGTATGCAGTGTCATGCTTTCACTTATCCAAAGATTTGTGTCATCAGATGACATGACTAGTGCCATATGTGATTTTTGCTGGAAAAATGAAGAACATAAACAGAAAATCCATTGGATTAGTTGGGATAAACTATGTTTGGAAAAGGAGAATGGTGGAATTGGATTTCGAGATCTTGAACGATTTAATCAAGCTTTGCTTGGTAACCAGTCTTGGCGCTTATATCAATATCATGATAGCTTGTTTGCTGGACTTTTTAAGAGTCAATCCTATGAACATATGAACATCTTTGAGGTGGCTCTTATGCATGGCGTAGCATAGTGTTTGGAAGAGTTACTCACTCAAGGCTTGAGAAAGATGATTGGATCAGGGGAGAAAACTTTGGTGTGGAAAGATTCATGGATCAGTGATGAGATGCCTCGTCCGCTTAGATGTCTTGATGTTCTTCTTAATATGTCTCTTACTGTTAAAGACTTACTCCAACCACAATTTGGTATATGGTGAATGGTGCCTTACTTGCCTACATAACCTTTTTACAGAGGAAAACATACAAATCATATTAAAGGAGAAATCAAACCCAAGAGGAAACCAAACCCGGGGAAACGGGATAGATTCTTGTGGATTTTTAACAAGAATGGTCAATAATCATTTCGTTTGGATATTGGTTATCAAGGAAAATTCAAAACAGATAGTTACTTAAGGAAATTGAAGCCCAACCTTCGTTAAACCTACTAAAATAAAGATGTTGGAAGATCAATATGATTCTCAAAATCAAAATGTTCTTATGTAAGACAACGAATGGGGCATTAACGGTACCTGGATGGTTGCATACTCGGGGGTTACTGGTGGATAAGGTGTGCTTTGTTTGTGGTGCAGAAAATGAATCCATAAATCATATTATGTTTTCTTTCTCCATTGCCAGGCAAGCATGGGATTTAGCTAACATTATCCATTTCCAGTGGGAGGATTTTTTGTAACCGGATTGTACTCAAACTTGTATCATATCTTTGAAATGATGGAGGACATGCGGTTTCACTCTGACATTTGATGCATATTCCCATGGCTATTATGGAATATGTGGAAAAATCGAAATCAAATTATGTTTGGTAACACATTCATACCATGCTAAAGCTTAATCAATAAATCTTTGGAGGAAGCTACAAAATGGGGAAAAATTCAGAAGCAGAAGTGACACATCATGTACATTAACACCAAACCACTACTTGGGAAAATCTTAAGTTTATGGTGTGGTTAAGTGCAATATCAGTTCTTCGTGGTTAAAACAAACTTTGTCTTCAGGTGCTGCATGGGTGATTATGTAAGTGAAATTTACATGAACCCTAAGACTTTCAAACATCTAGATAATCACATTATAGATTCATAAGAAGGTTTATAGAATTCATGCGTTCATTGTTGCATAGTAAAAGAGTTCGTCCATGGATGAACAACTTAAGGTAGGTGATTGAATTTCTCTCTCCTTGCCTAGAACTTTGGGTGTTGTTTTCTTAAATCTTGCTCATATAATGGTCTAGTGAGTAGTATTTATAGGTGGAGAGGACCTAATTCCTCAATGTTTTTGTATATTTAATCTCAACCATCCATCAAAGTAGAGATTATTAGAAATTACTCCATTATTTCCAATATATTTGGACACCAATAATATTAAATAATACCATTATTCTAATAGAAAATGGATAAATATAAGACCATATTATAAGGAAGAATTATTTCTTACAGATTATAGATTGTTGTGATCGGGTTATATTTCATAGCAGAAGATCATTTTCGAATGTGGTGTCTGGAATTGAAGTTGATGTTCTTAGTTTGTCATGGGCTCTTGAGAGTCTTCAGAATCTAAGGTACACATCAGTATGCTTTTCTGCCTCCACATCGGTTATTGTCAAGGCTTTGTTGAACCCCGCAAACTGGCATGCATTGGAGAATATGGTTGATCAGTTATTGATGAGGTTTAAAGATTATGTGGACTGGAGTATAAGTTGTGATCTTCCTTTGGCAAAGGGGCTCCTTGGCCATAACAAAGATTGTGGTGCAAGATACGCATACTCAATCATATATTGCTGTTGATTTTCCTCAATGGCTGGAAGATGTGTTTAAACCGGAGATGAGCTAAGGTTATCAAAATCGTTTTATTTTCTCGATGCTTTTTGGGTTTTATCTAAGCTATGTATTTGCTTTTAAGGCTTTGATCGTTGTTATTTCTTCTTTTGGAGCTCTGGTTTTATGGTTCTTAGTGAGCAAAACTCTCTTTTTTATCTTTTGCAGTCTAATATAGTATCTTTGAAAGGGAAAAAACTATGAATGGAGAAGCAGGAAAAGCGATGTGGATCAAACGGGTAAATGCATAAAACACATATTAAACTGATCAAACGAACATAGCATATCAAATTTTATATGAGTGAAAATACTATTTACCTCGCTCTTGACATGTTTTAAAAGTAAGTTCACATCCCATCCCAAATGAGCAATAAAAACACAATTTCAACCTCTAATATATTCTCTCCCCTTCTCTCTAGACTAATGACACCACCACCTCTTCTCATTGGCTATTTGGTCAGTGTCTGGCGGTTCACCACCGTCGACTCTAGTAAGATCTGTTTTCTTTTATGTTTTTAGACTATATTTTCTTGTTTTCAACTTTATCGGATTATGGTTTGGGATTGTCGATGAACTACAGGTGAAATAACGATGGATTCTCAATGGTTTCAAGTAGAAAATCGTTAATTGGCTTTTTCTCTTTTCAGTCCCTGTAAATTTAGTAGTCTTAGCTACGGTATCCAACTTAACACTCGGGTCCGATCTAGTTCTTTTTGTTCTCGGAATTGACTCGATCGAAACCGAAAAGCTTCAACCCCTAATTTTTAAGCGTTATCTCTTTCTCTTATCTCTTGCATGTCAGTTCTCTCCTATTTAGGTTTGTCCTCGGTTTTGATTAGCATGCATGTCAGATCGATCCACATGAGAAGCGATCGTTTGGTGTCTCTGAGATTGCATCATTAGAAGGTTGGGCAAGACAGTTTTCGGTTTGTAAACCTGATCCGTTTCGTGAAGACTCTATTTCACACTATTTGGAGAACATCTCGAGAAGACCAACTGTGTTTCCATATTTAAGAAGTAGATCAATTCACAATCCATGAGTTTGTTCTGTTTGGTGCTTCTTAGTATATTGGAGTTTTGGTTTTGTAAGAATTTGGTTTGGATTGATGTTTTAGAATTAGGGATTGTATTTTGTGTTTTGTTTAGATTTAGAATCGAAACGAAGTTGTATTTTATCTCCAACAACCTATTAGATTATGCGGCATTAGACCCTGATAATAATTCTTTTGTTTCGCCGGCTTTTGTAATAAAATCAGTGTTAGAAAAAAGAGAAAAAAACACAATTTCAACCGTTCCCATTCTCATGTTATCTCATATATTAATTTTTGGCTGGAACTGGATGTAAAATAGAGGAATAGAGAGTAATACTTGAGTGGAAAAAAAAGAATGGAATAGTAGTAGTTAGAGGAATAGAAAAAAAATTTCAGCGTAATATCATTCCTCTCCTCTTTCAAAGGGGAATAAATCTCAGAGTAATACTCATTTTATTCCTCTATTGGATGGACCCCACACAATTTACTCTAAATCTGATATTTTAATAACTGGTGTAAATTTAGCATATTTCAGAGTAATCTATGATTGCACCCTTTATATATTATCATGTATCGAAAAAGTGAGAAGAAAGACCTAAAATAGAAAAGAGAGTATGTGAAAGGTCAAGTAAATAAATGGGAAGCATCCACGTCCACTTCATCAGATTCTTCTCTAATAAAAAGATTCCTCTTTTCTCTCTCAATACTTGTTCTTATCCACCACCACCATCTCCGTCTCTCTTTCAGATCCAGTTCTGATGAAATTCGGAAAAGAGTTTCGTACCCACCTCGAAGAAACCTTACCAGAGTGGAGAGACAAGTTCCTTTGCTATAAACCCTTGAAGAAACTTCTCAAATACTACCCTAACTCCGTCTCCGACCAGACCGACTTGCGTCCTGTATTCGCCGACACTACCAACACTTCTTCTTCTTCCCTTTCCGCCGCCGAGGATCTTCAGGGTTCGTTTGTGAGGATACTTAATGAGGAGCTTGACAAGTTTAATGACTTTTACGTTGACAAGGAAGAAGATTTCGTTATCAGATTACAGGTTTTTGTCTCTTTGCTTTTGGAAATTCAAGAGTTATGCTGCAGATTATTGATTCGAATTGTATACAATCTCCGCTTAGTGATTAAGGAACTATGCTACTTTCTTCGAATCTTGGAATAGAATTGCAGTTTGAGAATTAAAGGTTTCTCTGCTTTCGTATTGAGAATTAAGTAACGTGAAATCTCTCGAGTTTATGTGTGCTACAGAACACCGTATGAGTTTTCAAAAAGTGAAATTATGGATACTGTCTCTCTCGAATCTATAAGTGGTGTATTGAAGATGCGTTCCTAACTTCACTCATGAAAGCTTCTTATGGTTTGATTTTCTAATGATATCTTACTGCGATTGCTCTGTGGTTAAAAGTTTGTTTACAAGTTGTGGTCTATGCTCCTTGCTCTTGCTCGAGCACTAAGTTGTGTATGTACATTATGTATTTTTGCAAAACAGGAGTTGAAGGAAAGAATTGAGAAAGTTAAGGAGAGGAACGGTAGGGATGGGGAGTGCGCATCAGAAAGCGAGTTCAGTGAAGAAATGATGGATATTCGCAGAGATCTTGTCACCATTCACGGCGAGATGGTGCTCCTTAAAAACTACAGCTCCCTAAATTTTGCAGGTATGACATATATATATTATATAAGAGACAGAAGAAAAATCGAATCTTATTACACACTTCTGTATGCTAAAACATCTTGGATCCTTCCAGGACTTGTCAAAATTTTGAAGAAGTATGATAAAAGAACAGGAGGGCTTCTACGTCTGCCTTTCACACAGGTTGTTCTCCATCAACCCTTCTTTACAACAGAGCCGCTTACCAGGTTAGTTCGTGAATGTGAGGCCAATCTTGAGCTTCTCTTCCCGTCAGAAGCAGAAGTTGTAGAGTCTTCCAACACAGTGTCAACCTCGCATCAAAACACTTCACCAAGAATCTCAGCTGAGACTTCCTCAACTCTGGGCGATGAAAATCTTGATATTTATAGGAGTACACTCGCGGCAATGAGAGCTATAAGAGGGTTACAAAAGGCTAGCTCGACGTACAATCCTTTATCTTTTTCGTCGCTTCTGAAGAATGAAGACGATGAGACAGTTACAGCTGAAAACTCTCCAAACTCTGGGAATTTGCAGAGTAAAGATGAATCAGACAAGGAAGATACTGGACCTTCCCACTGATCAGAAGAGAACCATGCTCCTTTTGATCAAGATTTTGAGATTTTGCTTCTTGATATAATCCTAACTTGTCATAATTTAACTTTCCTGAGTATCAATTTAGTTCTTCACATTTTATAGATCACTGCTTCTGTATGCACTTGAACTGTAGAACAGTAGTTTATAGATTTCAATGAAAATTTCTCCCATTGTCTCAATCTTGCTTCATATTGCAAATTCTTTTAAAAAATAGTTTCAAGAACCTATCATCCGCCATTTAATCTGTTCACCAGTAATCGGAGCAAGAACAAGAGCCTTCCTTGAACTGATGAAATCTATTCCTATCTCTGATGATGATTTCTCGGTCATAGACTTTTGAAACAATCTTCATAGCTGAATGACAATCCCTACATATCCTTAGATTCTTGAAGACATGAAGAGGTGTCCTTGGTTTTGTTTCCAGAAGCCCGAAACAGACAGCCAATTTCTCACTGTGACAGGACAAAGCTTGCTCTTTATCCTCCAAGTCACCCTCCGAAAGAGAAATTACCGGGCCAGAAACATCAGGGACATAACCAGCTGATCTAATCCGTTCAATCACTTCACTCAACTTCAAGTAAATCTCTTTTGTTCTCGAGTGTGATCTATCTCCTGCACTAAACCGATGAACCGAGCTGTTTAAGTGAATGGAACTCATGCCAGGTATTTTCCTGATTCCTCGGTTTCTCATACTTCCCCTTAATGCATCGGCAATCTCACTCCTTCCTTCTGCAACATACATATTTGACATAAGTACTTGGTATTCGGTGTTGCCTGGACTCATCAGAACAAGCTCTCTTTTAATTCGTTCGGCAATCTCCAGCTTTCCATGGACGCTACAAGAGCCTAGAAGTGAACCAAGGACAATTTCATTTGGCGGCATTGACATTTCCCTCATTAAGATCTCTGCTTCTTCAATGCGACCAGCTCGACCCAAAAGATCTACCATACATGCATAATGGTCAACCTTAGGTTCCAAACCATAGGACCGAAGGCTGTGGAAACATCGCTGCCCTTCTTCCACCATCCCCGAGTGGCTACAAGCACTTAAGACAGCAGTGAAGGTTAAGTCATCCGGCTTCACCTCTCTTACCATCTCCTGGAACATGTCAATCACCATTCCACCTTTCCCGTGCATAGCTAACCCACTAAACAAAGCGTTCCATGTTACTACATTCCTCTTACACATCATTCTGAAGACCTTCAAGGAAGAATCTATTTTTCCGCATTTGGCATACATATCCACCAATGCCGTTCCCACCATTACAGGATCCCAACTCTCTTCTTCCATCATCATTGCCTGCTTCAATGCATACACTTGAACCCATCTTCCAATTACCAGATTCCCCGATTGTGCACAAGCTGATAGCATTGAGCAAAGGGTGACGAAATTCAAACAATACCCACGTTTAAACACCATTTCCGCCAAAAGCTCCAAAGCTTCACCAGTAAACCCAGCTCCCAGATACCCAGTAACCATAACCGTCCAAGCAACCACATTTCTCTCAGGCATTTCATCAAACACCTCTCTTCCTCTCTCTAATCCCTCCAATTTCACCACTGTATCCAAAACCACCGTCCACGAAACAACGCTCTTCTCCTCTAAGGCCTCGAATATACATTTGACTTCATCCAAAAACCCACATTTCCCATACATATCCATTAACGCATTACAAACCTTTACACTATTCAAAACACCCATTTTTACAGCAACCCCATGTCCTTGTACACCAAACCCAAAATCTTCTAACGTGGAACACACACCAAACAAGCAAACTAGAGAAACATCATCAATCTCTACTCGTTTCCTTCTCATATTCACAAATAGCTTCATCGCATCAACCAAGAATCCGTACCGTGAAAATGCAGATAACAGAGTGGTCCAATCCACATTGTCTTTCTCTGACAGAGGAATTTCGTCGAACAGTTTCTGTGCAATAGCTATATCACCGGACGCTGCGTAAAACTGAAAGAGCGAGTTGCTCAGGTACGATCTCGGAGCTTTCTTTAATCCGGAAGTGGTTAAAACGGCGTGTAGTTGCTTCCCCGGACGGAGAAATGAGCTGTGTGAGCAATGTCGGAGAAGGAGACGAAGATTTTGAATGGATAAGCATTTCATAAGATTATGATGGAACCGTTGAGTTAAGTTATGTCTACTGTCGAGTGTTCAACTTTTGTCGGGAATCAAAAAGTAATCACGCGGTTGCTTAAGGTTTTCTCTTCAGAGTTTTTTAATGGGCCTACTAAACGAAATCTTTTGGGCCGTTAGTAAACAGTGAAATTTGTAAGATAAGGTTGTTCAGTTACAAAAAATCTTATAAATGCTTTAAAATAAAAAACATATCTTTATTGGTATCCAAAAGGGAAAATAAACCAACTTTACAACTTTTCTCAGAAAAATATATAATTTTTTTGCATTACTATATTAATACAAGAAGTAAAATTCATTTCCAAATTAATATATGAACTGAATTTTTTTGTCTTTTTCATACACCATATCAAAATTAAAATTTGAAAATATAATTTTGCTCTCATCATTTTCTAAATTAATTTGTTTTTAAATTTTGAATAAAACCCAGAAATAAATATACAAAAAAAATTAAGATAAATTTAAAAATATCCTACAATATTTTATAGGGTTTTAAGGTTTAGAATCTAATATTTAGGGTTAAAACCTAAAGCATAAAATTCTAAACACTAAAAAACATTTTAGACCCTAAACTCTAAGATATAAACCGTAGAACCTTAAAACTTAAACCCGAATACTTATTAGACACTAAAACCAAACCCTATAGATTTTTAACCCTATATCCTAAAATTTCAAACCCTAAATTAAAACTTAGAGTTTAAAATTAGTAACCCAATATGATTTATAACGTGTAGGGTTTAATAATTTTTTATTTAGGGTTGAAAAGTTGTAGAATTAAGGTTTAGTGTCTAATAAGTATTTGAGTTTAAGTTTTAAAGTTTTAAGGTTTATATTTTTAGGGGTTTGGGGTTTAAACTATTTTTATGGTTTAGAATTTTAGGCTTTAGGGTTTTAACTCTAAACCTTAGATTCTAAACCTAAAACCCTATAAAATATTATATGACATTTTAAAATTTATCTTCAATTTTTTTCACTTTCTAAATATTTATTTCTAGATTTTATTCAAAACTTAAAAATAAATTGATTTGAAGAAGAATGATGAGGACAAAATTGGTTTTTCAAAATTTAATTTTGACGCTATGTATAAAAAAGATAAAAATTCTTAGTTCAAAATGAATTTCATTTTGTGTATTAATATAGCAACGCAAAAATTTCATGTATTTTTCTGGCAGAAATTATAAAATTTATGTCTTTTTCAGAATTTTTTCCGTATCCGAAAAGAGCTAAACTACCAACGGTCTAAAATCAGGTTACTAAATGAAACCATTAATATAAGCAGTATTAACATTTTGAGAATTCTCTCTTTACAGAGATATACATTACAGAAAGTTTTTGACGTTTCTCCATATTAGAATTAAAGTAACCACCGCACTAAAGCAATCATCATCCGGTAGTTGTATCTTTTTTTAGCACATGACCTGTCTGATTAAGGAACTTGGATGTCACAGATTATCCGTATTTGAGTAGTAGACTGAATTCATTAACATCTAAATTTGGTCGTGACATGTGGAAATTATATATTTTGGAATTGACAAATATATACAAAGAAAAAAGACAAGAATTTTTTTTTTTGAATTGTTTGACAAAATAGATTGATTGTCCAGAATCTTCATTTATATCAATCTACATTTCTCCACGTCCCCACCCCCACCCCCACCAATCAACATCATTTTTAGATTCTTTTAGCGGTCCATTTTAATTTCACCCATTAAAATCCCTCCAACCAAAATTTATAAACAAACATTTTACATAAATATATATACACTTAAATATTTGTTTCATATTTCAAGCATATAATTCAATCCATTTGGCAATAGTTTTTGACAGCTTTATGAAAAAAAGACATGGGGTAGTTGGATTTTTATACTACAATACGAACAATCACAGATAAACCATGTGCAACAGATAAGCCAAAATATGTTTATTAAAAAAACCAGTGTTTAAAAAAAAAAAATGATTCGATGATAATCTTGATCAGATCAAGACAAGTAACACTCACATTGCATATGGTGGCATAGTATTGCCTATGAATATGATAAGCAAAACAAGTGAGATTTTTTAGATATGTTTTAGTAATTAATTTCTCAAATAAATCAAATACAACATTTTCAACAATTGATTCGAAAACACACACAAAAAAAAAAAAAGATTAAAGGACAAACGATCCAACATTACAAAGATGAAAGAAACTGATTCACTTTCTAATTAAAAATCAACTTTCCCTGAAAAGAATTTTGAAGTTTTCTCAAATCGGACTGGATTCAACTAAAGAACTTGGAAGACTGGTCACTACCACATCCCTAAGAACGCATCCCACATTGTCGAGACAGCGAAAAGACCAGCAGGAATTATGTACTGAGAGAGACCAGTGACCATTGAGACTGATCCCGTGCTCTTGACAGGTGCAGCTTTTGGAGCAGGAGGAGCCTTCTCGACTTTAACAGCGAGCTTCATACCACCATAACATCCACCCTTTCCATCGAGTAGATAGTAATGTTTGGTCTCATTGAGAGTGACAACGTCTCTCCCAGCTCCACGTGTCCAGTTCCGGATTGGGTGGTCGGCGATACAGTTTTGGTAATCGGTCTTGTTTACTTCAAGAATGTTGTGTTGGTTCCTCTCAAACACGAAATCTGTCAAAGAGACACCCATCAAAAACATAAGTCTAAAAGATTTTGACATATCAAATATTCTTTTGGAAGAGGAAGGAGTACGAGTTCGGTTATAAAATCTATGACATCGGCATTAACTCCATGATTTGGTTCAAGATTTCAACTTTAGCCAGTGGATAGAGACATATTACTATTTATTAGACAGTGAACTCAGCGAAAGAGAGTCTGGGTCGGAATCAGACAACTTTAAGAGTGTGTCCTAACCAGATCTGGACTTATCAAGAAACAATTTTGAAGAAACCCACATAACTGATGAGCAGCATTGCAGAAATTCGAAAAGCTACGAACTTTAAGTAGAAAAAGTTGAAAACTTTGAAACTTTTAATAGATTTAAAGCGAAACCCATTTGGACTCAGATCTAATAAAAACAGATCGAAAGAGTGTAGAGAGAAGAGAGAGTATGCATACAGAGCCAGTCTCCGAGGTAGAAATGTTTGCCCTGAGCCCAAATAGTGTAGTTAATGTTGGGATTCCAGAACTTGTTGTCGCCGACTGTGTACTTCTTTGCTGTCACTTCAGGCACCGGCGCCGTCACTAGAAAAGCTAGTACCACCGCCGCTATTAAGACCATAAATCTCGCCATTTCTCTCTCTAACAAAACTTTCTCTCTCTAGATGGAAGTTGCGCAGTTTGTGTGATTTTAGAAGGTGGGAGTAGTGGCATTTCATACCCGATTTTTTTGCCTTTTTTTAATTTTATTTTATCTTCGGTTAGGGGTATTAGCCTAAAAAGAGTGTTGTAAGAAGTAAGTACTCATCTAAATATAGTAATCTTTCTTGTTTTTTTTTAAAAAAACCTTAAAAATACACGAATTTTATAGCTTCTACTAGAAAAATACACAAACTTTTAGCGTTGCTATATTAATACACGAATTGAGAAATTCTTGTCTTTTTCATACACGGCGTCAAAATTAAATTTTGAAAATCTAATTTTGCCTTCATCATTCTTCCCCAAATCAATTTGTTTTAAAGTTTAGAATAAAACCCAGAAATAAATATTTAAAAATGCAAAAAAAATTAAGATAAATTTTAAAATGTCATATAATATTTTATAGGATTGTAGAGTTTAAAATCTAAGGTTTAGGGTTAAAACCCTAAAGCCTAAAATTTTAAACCATAAAAATGGTTTAAACCCCAAACCCCTACAAACATAAACATTAAAATCTAAAAACTTAAATCCAAACATTTATTAACACTAAACCTCAATTCTACAAATTTTCAATCTTAAATAAAAAATTATTAAACCCTAAACGTTATAAATCATATTGGGTTATCCATTTTAAATCCTAAGTTTTAATTTAGGGTTTAAAATTTTAGGATATAGGATTGAAAATCTGTAGGGTTTGTATTTAGTGTCTAATAAGTATTCAGGTTTAAGTTTTAAAGTTTATATCTTAGGGGTTTAGGGTCTAAATTTTTTTTTAGTGTTTAGAATTTTATGCTTTAGGTTTTTAACCCTAAACCTTAAATTCTAAGCCCTAAAATTCTATAAAATATTATAGGACATTTTAAAATTTATCTTAGATTTTTTTGTATTTTAAATATTTATTTCCGGATTTTATTCAAAACTTAAAAATTCATTTTAAAATTGATTTGAGGAAGAATGATGAGGGCAAAATTGGATTTTCAAAATTTAATTTTGATGCCGTGTATGAAAAAGACAAGAATTTCTCAGTTCGTGTATTAATCTGAAAACGATTTTCACTTCGTGTATTAATATGTCAACGCAAAAGTTAACTAATTCAATCTCTCAGCTTCTAACTGCATAGATAACTAAGACGGCCCATTTCGAACAATATACAATTGATACCGATATTCTTTAGTTACACTTATCGTCATATGCATCACCACTTTGTTGGCAGATATTATGACACATTTGATTGTGTTAATAATTTTATGATTTTTTAAGACCATAAACTCATGCCAGTTTTTGAATAATAAGAACTGAATCGGAAGTGTACCTAATGGATCCATGTTTAGGCTTATGAGTTGGGATTATGAAAAGTCTTAGAGCTTTGGGATTGGTTATGCTCTTCCACAACAAACTCAGAAAAGCTATAGATCTCTATTGATGGGATGCAGAGAGTTTTCTGTATTTCTTACTTTAAAGTTGTTGTGTGAACCATAACCATATATTTATATATACATAATTTCTAATTCGACCCTTCATCAAATTAGAAATTACTAAGCGTATCCACACATTAATTTTTCATAACATTTATGCCACAAGTTTTTTACTTTATACTAAAGTGACCACATAAGTTTTGACTACTTTAAACAATGACCCTAACACATTGATTATACATGTATGACCCCAAAATAATTCTTACAATCTCCCACTGGGGCATATATGTATTCCGAAAATGTGATATAAGAATGGGGCCAAGTTTTAGGATGATAGATTGATGGGAAGCAACAAGTTGGCGGTCACTCTCTCTTGTTGTTCAATGGATGGATGCGGAGATTGATTGATAGCTTCACAAGCTGGCGATCGCTTCTCTCTTATGAAGATTTGATGGTCGAAGATGGAGATCTGACACGATGGCGGTTGCTTCTCTCGTGTTGGATCGAATGATGGATTTGATGGTGGATCGAAGATCGCCACTCAAAGGTGTGAAAGCCTTTGTAATGAGATCACAAATCTAGACCTTAGTGAATCCACACAAAGGACATAGATTCAAACGTTTACTAAGTAAAGGATTCCACCTAACTTAGATAAACAAGACAAAACCTAAGCTTTAGAGAAAACTCTCTTTATATTCCAAAAATCTATGTACATACTTACAATGAAATGAGAAGTGAACTTATATAAGGTCAATTTACAATTAATCAAATAAATAAATATAAATGCAAAAATCAATCTAAATAATTACAAAAATCAATTACTAAATTAATTTTGAGGATTTTTTTGCAATCAGACTTTATTTTGATTGGTTTTTGTATCTAGACACTTTCTTGATATATCCATGATTTGATTGTCTTCTAGAATCTTGTTTAAAATTTGGGCTTGATTTGCATTGATTTATTTGTTGATGTCGGATTTTCATGTTTGCATCAGTACATGATGGATTCATGTTTAGGCTTATGAATCTGGATTATGCAAAAGCCTTAGAGCTTTGGAATTGGTTAGGCTCCACAACAAACTCAGAAAAGTTGTAGATCTCTGTTGATGGGATGCATAGAGTTTTCTGTATTTCTTACTTTAGAGTTGTTGTGGGGACTATAACCATTTATTTATATATACATAATTTCTAATTCGGCCCTTCATCAAATTAGAAATTACTAAGCGTATCCACACTTTAATTTTTCATAACATTTATGCCACAAGTCTTTTACTTTATACTAAAGTGACCACATAAATTTTGATTACTTTAAATAATAACCCTAACACATTGATTATACATGTATGACCCCAAAATAATTCTTACAGATCGACCATCCATTAATTCGTTATAGCGTTCCCATCACCTTTTGCACATGGGCTCTAACTGCTGGGAAATGAGATGGTGATTTTAGGGCATCTACAATTTGAGCGTCTGAGATTTCAAAGCAAATATTTTGCAAATGTAATTCCGTAGCGCACTCAGTCGCCCATAATACCCTTTATAACTCCGCCTCCAACTGAGAAAACATATGTGCGAAGGCGTTCCGACCATGAAACATATGTTATTCAATTATAAACTGTTTGATTTGTTTTTCATAGGCAAGTTTTAGGAAAAACAACACGCAATTCGCTAGAAAACAACACATAGACCTTGATTGGTAACTAGGTGGAATTGTAGAATCGTGGATATTAATTAGTTTGCGGAATGGTGGAATGGAAAAACTTGCTGAGCCAAATTTAAGCGTGATTGGATACTTTTTTGCGGAATTACGAAATAGAGATTATAATATTATTTAAATTGAATTTCACAAATAATATTATGTATATTGACATATCATACAAAGAATGAATGTAATTAACTGTGTTGGTCTTACAAATTTTTATTTTTATTAAGCAATAATTATTTTATACATAATTTTTTTAATTTCATAAAAATAACAAGCAATTTGCATGGAATAATAGAATATGTATATATATGATATAATAAATTTAATATAAGCTCTGGAATGGCAAAATAGCATCAATATCTTGATAAGAAAACAGTTTTTTAAAAATAAACCTGAAATATTAATATTATATATCACATTTTTGAATTATATGTCATATTTTGAATATTAAATATCATTTATTTTAAGTATTGTTAGTATATTTATTATATTTGTGAAAATTAAATGAAATCTAATTGTATATGATTTATTAATTGGTTAGTGATGAAACATAATCAACTATAAATCATAGAAAATAACAATTTTCTTATTCTGATATAAATTGTATTATTTGAAATTATTTTACAAAAGCAAAATTAATATTTATGAATTAATTTCATGTAATTGTGTTTGAATATTTTTTTATTAGTGATTAAAAAGAAAATTTCAGCCATTAAACTTGTAAAAATATATGCTTAATGATTTAATGATTTTTTCTTTGTATTTTTGTTCAGCCAAAAAGTAGAACCTGCGTTTTTCCACTATTCCACATGTTTTTGTGATTGGTAAAATTTCTACGGAATGACAAAAAATGCAATTCTGCCATTCCGCAAGATTACCAATCAAGGTCGTAGTTTGTCCAAAAACCAGAAGAATTAATATAAGAATGATTAGATTACGGGTGACTTTGGAGTTCGGGGATTGACTTGCACAATGATAATGTCATGGGTTTTTCTGCAATAATTTGCAAGTTCATATATATTTTTTTGCACAAAACCCTTTTTAGAACATTAAAACTTTTAGTGATATTTTAAAAACTTATATTTTAGTAGTATTTTGGAACTATCACTCTAAAATATGGTATTTTTGAAAATTATCCATTAATAATCATCTATGATAAAAATATTAAATATTTTTCCATATGACAAAAACTATGCTTTATATAAACAAAAAGAACTATGCTTTTCAAGGAGTGGAATATGAAGCCGTAAAGATCTTAAAATTAATCGGCAATGAGTATTTAGCGTGGAAGGAGGTTAGGGTAGTAACCAGCCCTACTCTAACTGAGAAATTGGCACCTAAGATGTTGGGTATATAATGTAAGATTGATGGCTCGTGTAAGAGCACGGAGCCAACCTCAGGGTTAGATTGGATTTGTTGTCATAGAAATCAGATTATACTTTAAGGTGGAAGCAACACCCAAAAAAGTCTATAATCCCATTATTCTGAATTTGAAGCATACATTTATTTGGGCTATAAGTCAATTATATTGGAACGAGAAATATAACGTGCTTGTTTTCTGACTGATTGCTTAGAATTAGTGACGATTATCCAACACCCAGACGATTGATCGGTTTTCGACATTCTACTAAATTTTTTTGAAGAGTTACGTGGACGTTTCCGAACTTTCTCCTTATCTTTTATTCGTACTTATTATAATTTATAAGTAAATTGTTTGCTCCGTTCAGTGCATGTTAGAGTTTTATAATTGGCTTATATAAACATGTTATTTTTTTATTGGATAAGTAATTGAAGCGGTTTTATTTGATAAATTAATATGTGGTTACTAAAAAAATTTGTGTTTTTAATAAATATTTTATGTATTTTGAAATGGAAAATAAGTTTTTCTTACCAATGCTTTTTTTTTTTTTGTTAAAGATTTTTACTACACCACCAATGCTTTCTACAATACACAAACAACAAAAACTTCTACTCAACGAAGTTGGGAAACGTTTTTTCATTTTTCAATTCACTTTAATTTTTTTTTTTATTATTTTGTTTAGGTGTGGTACTTTGCATTAGCCATGTAAAATGAATAAAGATATGTTTACAAGTTGCATAAATGAGTAGTGTTCAAATATATGGAGATTCATATAAAACGAAAGAATCCAGACAAGGTTGAGCTGACAAAAGCATGCTTAGTTTGAAATCCAGGCACATCCAGAACATCCCGCTCCATTAAATAAACCATTACAATATTCGTCCAACTAATTATACTAATTTTATTTGAAATTATGATGCAGATTACACGCTTTATGCATGTGATGATGATATCGTGTTTTCTTTGACGAACTTTCCAGGCTTTTGTTCTCGGCCTCTCATTGGCTATGCGGATAAAAAAGTAAACAGAATTGTAACAAATGGGCCCAATTATTCAACTAGGGATTGAGGAAACCAGTTGTTTCGGTTAGAGATGAACAGTTAAAGAAAAGCTTAAAAGTTTACAAGTTTTTCTTTGACCGTTGGCAACGCGGTTTCCAATTAATGTGATAGTTTGGCCATACTTTGCTTTTGGATAAATGTGAGCTAATGTGAACAATCCCCAAATCTCAAGCACACCTGCAAAAGCAAAACTCTATTTCCTTGCTTCCATTTGATCCTTGTTCCAAACCCTAATTTGTCTATTCTCGCCTTTTTAATGTCAAAAGATTACCTTTTAAAGTGTATGTGTTGCAAACAGAGAGACTCTCATCTTCCAAAATTTCTTATCAATAAGGAGACGATTCTTCTCTCTCTGTTTGCTGCCCATACGACTCGGAAAAGTGATTTTTTAACACCAGATCCCCACAGATATCTCTGGAAAATTTGCTCAAGCTCATTTAGGGACTCTTGCATAAGTGAGATTATACACAATGTGTAGTGATCTGAGAGTTCTTGAAAGAATTGAATCATAAGCTGACAATTGAAATAAAAATACAAGTTTTTTGATTGAATTGTTCTCCCGAGTCCTGTGTTTCAAAATTGATCATAATTTTTCCAATTCTGTTTCCTCTTGGTTTATAGGATTGGATCTTTAGTTGTCAATTGATTTGATAAATATTTGATTGCACTGTGTGAATTTATATTCCATGTGAGCTGAGAAATGGCTAGACATTGAGCTTTGGGACACACCTAAAGAATGTGTCCAAGTTTTACAACTGATCTTGGAATTAACACAGGAACCTCCTTTTGATAAGTTGAATAATCGATGCTTTATTCCATGAAAACTTTGCCTTTTAAATAGGCTACAACTTCTTACAGTAAACGAAATATTGAAATGGATATATAATGAATGATAAAGAAAAATCAGCATGCGTAATATTATGCAAAACCACTTCACTTGACTTTGTAGATGACCGACCCTTGCTTTCTCTTACGAACACAAGCTTATTTTTTATAGGAGGGAGGCTTATCATTTAAGTTTAACCAGAAAAGCCTAATTAACCAATGTGGTTGAAAGGTGTAGGTGCCGGAGGAGGAGGAGGAGGAGGACCCTTCTCGACAGTAACGGTGAGCTTCATGCCTTGAGAACATCCACCTCTTCCGTCAAGTAGATAGTAAGGTCTGGCCTCAAACAGAGGGACAATGTCTCTCCCGGCTCCACGTGTATAGTTCTTGAGTGGGTGGAGGGCATTACATGTTTCGTAGTCCGCCTTGGTTACTTCAAGAATGTTGTGTTCGTATCTGTACATGACGAAATCTGACAAAATAAACAAACCATCAAAATCATAAGTCCAACATAGCATTGATCACAACCAAGATTTTTCTTTTAGACGTTTTACAAGAAAGTATTTGTTATGCGAGTCATACAAGATTTTGAATTGGAGCTATAAATAGAAATGGCTTACTCAAGATTTCAATCTTTAAGTCAGTGTGTCAAAGAAAGATTAGTGTTTATGAGACAAGAGAGTGTGCGTGTCCTAACGAGATATGGAGNAAGAGAGTGTGTGTGTCCTAACGAGATATGGACTAATCAGGAAACAAGTATGGGAAAAAAGAAGCACAAAAACGTGAAGCAACTCTGTTTGAAAAGACTTAAAATTTATAACCTTAAACGGATTGAATGGCAGTGCAGATACTTATGAAAAGCTAAAAAATTTAGAAGAAAAAGTTTAGAAACTATAACGAGATCTAATACTAAAGAGAGAGTGTATTAAGAGAAGAGAGCAAACATACAGAGCCAGTCTCCGATGAAGAAACGCTTGCCCCGAACCCATGAAGCATAGTCAACGTTGGGATTCCAAAACTTCTTGTCACCCACTAGATACTTCTTAGCCATCACTTCCGGCACCGGAACCGCCAGTAGAAAAGCCAGCACCACCGCAGCAATCAACACCGTGAATCTCGCCATTTCTCACTCCCACTCTCTCTCTCTCTCTGTCTCTAGAAGTATTGACTTAAGAGAGGTGGTGGTGGACTAGTGGGTGTTCCCCCCACGGCCCACCCCCATTTAATAGCCGACATTTTTATTCCCTTTTTTTAACCCCAGTTAGAGTAAACCGTGTACAATTAGTATCGGTTAGAAAATAATCAACTGTTTTTGTTTGACCGGATTTGGTTCCGTCGGTGACGCGCCTTCCAAGAAAGAAGGGCTAATCACTAAGCAACACCGACTCGACACACTTATTAATGTGATAACCACGCGCGTGAAAGCAAAATCTTCAGCCCATTTAGTTTTGGGCCTAACAAACCCAAATCAAGGCTTCCCTCTCTTTCTTTCTTTTGTTCATCTGAGTAAAAAACACAGAACCACCATTGCCCGTGCTTTATCTTCTTCGAGATTCGGGAAGACAAAAGGGACAGGAGACAAAACACTGGTTGTGAAATCGGAGGTTTCTTCACACTCTAGATCCCTCTGCTCTGTCCTTTCTCGGAGCTGAATCTAACAATCCCCAAATCTTTAGCTCCGAGTTCTCTGTCACTTAAAAAACACATGAACTCTTGCAAAACCCTGTTCCGTGCCTCCCTCTCTTCCTTCCCGTTCGTTCCTCTTCCAAACCCTAATTCCTATATCCCCTTTATCTCGCCTCCAGCTTTCTCTTCTCTCTCCGTTCTCCATCCAAATCCATGTACACTCTCCTACTCTCTCTTCGCTTTATGCATTTCTAGGGGTTTATAACCATCGATAGAATTGGAGAACATTTGGATTTTGATTACGTGTTATCCAAAATTGATGTTTTGATTTTGTTGTGAAAATTCTGCTTAATGTTGATGTGATATCGCCACTTTATAGGCATTGGAACAGCAAGTTGTTCTGTTCATGGAGCGGCGGCTTTGTCACTCGAGGAGAGCTTCACGGAGGAGTTGCCAAAGGACACTGTCAAGGACTTGCTAACAACGAATCGGGATGAGGTCTCGAGTATGATGAAGATGGACCGGAGGTGCTCTTTGAGTGAAGGTAGAGGATCATGGTTTCCTTACGAGGATAGGTTTAGGTGTGGTGAGTTGCATCTAAGTAGCCGTGAGGTGTTGGAGGCCGTGAGTCCTCACATGATGGAGGAGAGGATGGATAGGTTTAGGCGTGTGGTGGAGAATCGAAGCTTCTCCGTTTGTCTTGTGGTTGAAGGTTTAGCTGATATTGGAAACATCTCTGCTGCGTTTCGCTCAGCAGATGCGTTGGGGATTCAGTCCGTGCATGTTGTTTCCTGTGACAGCTCCAAAAGGTGCCTTTGAGGTTGGCATTTACTGTTTCTTGGTTCTTAGGAATGAGACTCTTTTAAGGGGTTCTTGCATTTTAGCGAGACTTTTAAAGTGTGACCTGATATTGTAAAATGTTTGATTGCGTTGTGTTACTTGTCTGTGTGTGTGAATTTTTAGATATATGTATGTGTAGGTATAAGAACAATCGCTATGTGAGTATGGGAGCTGAGAAATGGCTGGATATTGAGCTTTGGGACACACCTAAAGAATGTTTCGAAGTTTTGAAATATCGCGGTTACAGAATCGCCACAACTCATTTGGGAATAGACACGGTAAACTTCAAAAGATTTGTTTCCGTCTTTATGGCAAAATGAGTATATGCCCATGACACTTTTTTGGTGGTAATATCTTATAGGTTTCTATTTACGATATGGACTGGTCATGTCCGACAGCAATAGTTGTTGGAAACGAGGGCAGGTAATAACCGTAATATCACATCTCAGTTTCAAACGCGAGGATTCTTAAAGTTCTTACTGGATTTGTGGGAAATTTGCAGTGGAATAAGTGAAGAAGCCTTGGCGTTATCAGATCTCCTTTGCAGTATTCCGATGAATGGAATGGTTGATTCATTTAATGTCTCAGTGGCTACAGGGATTATGATGCACCACGCAGTCTGTGACAGAACCTCTCGTCTGGTAAATCCATCGACACAGCTACATAATCTTTCAAAGTTAGCTTTTAGTTTAGTAATGTATTTATGGGTACCCATTAAGCAGGGAAGTCATGGAGATCTTTCGGAAGCAGAGAAAGAGATATTGATGGCTGAGTTCTCCCTTCGTCACAGTAGAAGTTCACTTTGTATTGCTGCCGAGTTCGCTAAACGTAAGCAACACTCTACTTCCTGCTGACCTCCCCCCACTCCTTGTTATCTTGTTTTTGTTCTCTCACAATTTTGGATATTGTTTTTGGCTAAATTTATTACCAAAATTTATAAACTATTTTATAGTTTAGAGTATATCATAGTAAGTTTTCAGTGAAGCAATTAGAGGCCAGATGATAACTTTTGATAAGATATATAGTTCTTATCTTAACCAATGCTGAAATACTTCTTTGTCTGATACAATCAAAGTTGTATGTATCCTAAGTATTATGGTCTTTAATCATATTACTAAGTAGTATCTTCAAACCCGAGGTACCTCTGAGTCTTGGTACTGCATGATAAATGTGTTGGTGTGACAAATAAAGACTTGGAGATAGACACCAAGATGGGAGAAACTTTGTCCTTCACTCTGGTTTGTCGTCATAGCAAAACAAACTGCAATCGGGAACTGAAGCCTCTCAAACTTTGGAATATGTTTCTCTTTAAGTGTGAAATGCATCCTAGAGATCTGAACCTTTTGACCCATGTTGGTACCTGATAAAACTTTTGCTTCTATGCTGGAGCGCTCCAGCCGAGTAATTTGTAACCTGGTACCAGTGCATAGTCCAGAACGTTGGTCGATATCTTTGAGCAGCACAACTGGAACACCAACTNATCATCATTTGGCTTTCCAAGCGAACTAAAATCTCGGTCACAAAATCTTTTTAACTCAAGAATCGAACCATCATCAGGTTCACTGCCTGTTTCAATCCCCCCGCACTATAGCAACTAAAGCCGTGCCGCCCTATATTATTTTGGTCTTTGGCGTTCTACATGAACTTTCCATCTTAGCCCGAAAAACTCGAAGAGGCCCTAAACAGGGTTTTTAGTCTTTATAAATCACGATTTGCCAATAATATAAT
>OVAP01001553.1:11003-23214 GCA_900406295.1 Aurinia saxatilis | reverse complement strand
TGCATTTTCTTGTTGGCGTAAGTTCTCATTTCTCAACAAATAAGCAGATTCATTAATCCACATATTTGTTTATATCTCATTTTCTTACCTTGTAAGTAGATTGCTTGTGTGATGATTGTATTTGATGTTTGGTTTGCAGACTCCACATGTGATTGTTGTTTCATCAGCTTATGATGGACGTGCAGGTTAAGAGATCATCTTCATTGTCTTCTTTCCTCACCAATCTAGAAACTTTCAGCTAGTGAAAGAGCAGATGTTTTATGTGATATTTTTATATATGTTAGTTATGTCCCTGATGTTGATCTTTATGTGGAATTGGTTTGCAGGTGTCTTTGTATCGGATTTGACATAGCTTGTCTCGAAAAAGACGGTTGCTGCTTAACTGGAAAAAAGTAAAAGAGAGCAAAATAGAAAGGGAGAGAATGTTGGAAGAGTTAAAGGTGGTCGTTGATGGTCCACTAATAAAAACAGAGATGGCAGAGGAAGCACACTCCACCCTAGATGCTGAACTTAGGAAATGGAAATCACAAGAATTGTAGTCTTCATGGCTAATACAAATCATTAGCCTTTATGTTCTGTTTTGGTCTACTAACCATGTAACTGGAAAAAATATTTTAGAACCCCATTAAGTATCACCATTGAATATAAAATTTCTAGAAAAAGATTATCAAGTCTCAATGATTAAATTAATATTATATTTAATAATAAAAATATTTTACGAGCCTTTGTTGGATTTCACCATTAATAATGCTCTAAGCTTATATTGATAATCCACTTCAATTTCATGAACTTCCAATGGTGTCCACAGATTCCACATGGTACTTTATAAAAGTAACTTTATAAATTAATTAGTATTAAATGAACTAATAAAGTAGTCAACTCGACTTTAGACTCCATTATCAATACCTTCTCAATAATGCACAGACCACAGAGTATGGTTTTAACATTTAAGTAAGAAACCCCAAGTTTCCAATCTTTGCCTATCAAAAGAAAAAAACAAGAAAATGTTAAAAAGGCAAACATGATGACTAGGGAGGTGAAGGCAGAAAAAGAACAAAAAGAGACAAATATTCTTCTTTCACTCTTTTAATGCTTGAAAGAATCGTGACCGTTGATCCCCTTTTGGCTTTATGGGTGGATGGGGGCGGGCATTAACTACGTGGTCCTTGAGTAATCTCTCTACGTCCAACACGCGGAATAGTGTGACTGCTAAATATTCTTCTTCTCGAGACAAAAATTAAAAAAAAAAACCTTTACCGTTTTTTTCCTCAACTTGCACAACCACAACAAGAACAAGAAGAAGAAACGACATACACAAACACAAGGTTCAGTTTTCTTCTATTTCTTGGAGTAATGCGACAAATGCTTTGCTTTTAGGTGTTTTGTCAAAGCTTTTTTATTGAAACTTATGAATCTATGGGAATATGATGTTGTTTATCTGTTGATATAATTGAACTGGGTTTAGCTATTTCTTTCTAATTATAGAATCTTGTATTGGCTTGTTAATCTAGTTGTTCTCCTAACTGTTGTTGTGAATGTTAAAGTACAAAACCCATTTGCCAAATTCTCGATTTTTAGCAAGAGTTATGAATCTAATTCAATATATATTCTGGCTCATCAGTGAATTGGCCTCTATGCTCAATCACAGGACATTTTGGCATATGGTGATCATGGAGCGATTGAAATCTCCTCCTCCTCTCATGATTGTCTCCGACCTTGATCATACCATGGTAGGATTTGGTAGACTGATTCTGTAAAGCTCTCTCTCTGTTTGTATTTTTAGAAAATGGTTTATTGATGTGTGATTTCACTTTGCAGGTTGATCATCAAGATCATGAGAATCTCTCTCTGCTCAGGTTCAATTCATTGTGGGAAGATGCTTATCGCCGTGACTGTCTTCTTGTCTTCTCAACCGCAAGATCACCTATTCTTTACAAAGAATTGAGAAAAGAGAAACCTTTGTTGACACCTGATATCATCATTACGTCTATTGGAACGGAGATAGCAGTTGGTAAATCTATGGTTCTGGATGATGCTTGGGTAGAAACCTTGAACAGCGATAAATGGAACCGGGAGATAGTCTTGGAAGAAACCAGCAAGTTCCCTGAGTTAACTCTTCAGCCAAAAACTGAGCAGAGGCTACACAAGGTCAGCTTTTACATTGATGAAGGTAAAGGTGAGGCAGTGACCAAGGAACTATCACAATTGCTGGAGAATCGTGGCGTTAAGTGTTTACTTATCTTTGAGATTTTTCTTTCTTGTTACATCTTTTGTTACTTGAAACCAAATTGTTTGTAATGATGGTATTGTCTTTTTGTTTTCAGTTGGATGTCAAAATAATTTATAGCTGGGGCAAGAATTTGGATGTTATACCGCAAGGTGCTGGAAAAGGAGAAGCCCTCGAGTATCTTTTGAAGAAGCTGGAGTCTGGAGGAATATTCCCGGCCAATACTCTTGCTTGTGGTGACTCTGAACACGATGCTGAACTATTTAGCATTCCCGATGTTCACGGTGTAATGGTAACAATGTTCACTCATTACATTTTATCATACTCGCATCTCCATTTTTATCAAAACAATTATTGGTTTTGTATGAAGGTGAGCAATTCCCAAGAAGAGCTATTGAAGTGGCATTCTGAAAATGCTTTGAAGAACTCAAAGGTTATACATTCAAGCGAGAGATGTGCGGATGGGATTATTCAAGCCATTGGTCATTTTAAGCTTGGCCCAAATCTTGCTCCAAGAGATGTTTCAGATTTCTTGAATCGAAAGGCGGACATTGCGAATCCTGGTCAGGAGGTTGTGAGATTCTACTTATTCTATGAGAGATTGAGACGCGGTGAGATCAAGAACTATGAGACATACATAGCTAGCTTCAAAGAGTCCAGTGTGAGTAAAATTAGATGCAAATGGGATCCATATCTGTGTTTCGACCGGGCTAATTACTCTTGTCTTTTCAGCACCAAGCTGCTGTCTTTTTCCATCCATCAGGTGCAGAGAAGTCTCTGAGAGACACCATTGATCAGCTGAGGAAGCATCATGGTGACAAAAAAGGGAAGAATTTTTGGGTTTGGGTTGATCAGGTTCTTGTAGTAGACACAACTCCTGGGAAGTGGATAGTGAAGTTTGATAAGTGGGAGCAGTGTGGTAAAGGATTAAAAAAAAAGCCAGTCTTTGCAATCTAATCTTTGATGAGTCTTTATATATGATAAAGTCCTACGATTCATAACATTTCATTTTGTATGTTATTGGTCAGGTGATGAGCGTAAAAGCTGCACTACAACTGTTGAATTCACTTCAAAGGTATTATAATTCTCTGAAGTTAGATAAGCTGACCTTGAATTGTAAGTGTTTTGATGAGAATGAAAAACTGAATTGAGAATTTGCAGGGAGGAGGAGATTTGGTGTGGGAGAAAATGGAACAAATATGGTCAGAGGAATCAGATGTGAAGGATGGTAATAGTTGTTGGATTATCTAAATCAGACTGGTGGTGCGAAGAGTCTCCAGGATTTTATAAGTTTTGATTTTCAAAAAGTATAATAATTATTGGTGGGGAATTTAAAGTAATACAAAAAAAGGTTAATGGCACTAAGATTCTCCAAATTTTATAAGTTTTTATTTTAAAGTAATACAAAAAAAAAGTTAAAATGAGAAAAAAAAAACAATAGGGCCCAACCGGGTTCGAACCGGTGACCTCTTGATCTGCAGTCAAATGCTCTACCACTGAGCTATGGACCCATTGTTGTACAACGTAGCTTTTTAAAATTATATAACTCAAGTTTTGTGTCCTCATTAGCAAATCTTCACGAAAAATAATAATTTATGAACTGGTGTCATTACTTTTTCTTTTAACCTTTTGCTAATATAACACTCGAGTGATGCAATTATACGTAGAAGCACTCATTTTTCCATTTTTGTCACTCGAAGATTTTATTAAAACAGAGATTCTTCAAACTTATAAAGATTGTAAATCTGTAATCCACACACAAAAACTAAAGCCGGCCAAATCAAATATTTGAGGGAGACAAAACTTGCAACTTACATAAACAAACGAAACGAATTCAAACCACATACAAGAAAAAGTTCTAGAACCGCTCATTAATATCATTACTTCTGAATAGAAATTATAAAATGATCCGGTAATAAATCTGAATATTTGATGATGCAATATATAACAAACCAGAACATTCTACTTATATACCGATTCAATTAGTCGACGAAGAACAAAACAAATTTAAATTATTATTCCTAACCGAAACATTTTAAGCATACCAAACCATGATTATATAAATTAAACAGATGTTCAACAAAATACTGTTAGAAGCCGAATAAATGTAAAAAATTGATTCCAATCATGGGTTGGTTTTCATTTTAGATCATATATGATTTATTATAGTATCACTAAAAAATTCTTATTTTCGCCCTATTGGTTTCATTGATATGTATATTTAAATTTTCTTTTTATTTGGTTCATATATTTTTTGTGAATAAAAAAAATCAGGCCGATAATTAACAACATCTGTCACTACAGGTTGTTGGAGCCACATTTCAAAAACGAATCATATCTTTATCCTATGAATACAAATGTATCTTATCCTATGAATCAGTCCATCATGTTTAGCAATCAGTATTCCTATTGTTGACCCAATTTGAACAAAAGTGAAATGATACCATTCTAATAAGACTTGGCAGTCATAGACATAGTTAATCTTTAACCCGTTTGGTTTTTATTTTGGATTGTAACTTAAAAATTCTTAGTGTTGAAAGGGAAACAAAATCTCATGAATGGGAGTATAGAAAGATAACAAGTTGATGGTATCAATAAAATACAAAATATGTAGTTATAGTATTCGTAGAAAATCTAGCTTTGAGGATTCCCGCCTTATCCCCACTTAAAGGAAAGAATATATAAGAAGAAGAAGAAACTCAAATACAAAAAGACATCACTTTTGTGTAATTAAATATCATATTGTTTGGAAATTGTTTCAAAAGATATTCCACCTTTGAATGATGTCTTATTTTTTACTGAATAGGCTAAAAATTTTGTTTCTGCAGATTAATGAAAATTTACTAAAATGGATTAAAAAATATTACAATTTAAGACTTCAAATCGAAAATTCCATATCATCTATATGAAAACAATAGCAGATAACAGATAAATCATGGAATTTGGAAACATTTAACTCCAAAATCAAGATTAGTTCAAAATTTGTTTCCTTGAACTAAGAAGTTTAGTCAACATATCTGAAGCTTTAATAATGAAGTGAATATTGATTAGACATCTTATGACAAAATGGATCATTTTTGTGCTCCTACCTTTTAAATTTCTCTGGTTCTTATATTTTCCCCAAACTGGAAAGTTTCCCAAAAAATATGTGATCACCACTTGTCACCCAACTCCTACAAGAGCTTGTCAGAACCACATCTCAGAATGAACCATATCATGACTTAGATTGTCCTAATCACCTCTTTTTATTTTTATGTTATCCTGTTATCATCATGTCATTTATATATATATATAGAAAGTAAACTTCTTATCATCACCCATTTAACAAATATGAAAAGGATGTCATTCTATATAGAACTTGTCAGTTATATATAATATCTCAATTTTATTAGAGGATTGTAATTCCAAAAATTTCAGTGTTTCCATATACATATGAGTAATGGGCCAAAGAAGCTAGGAAAGAATGTTGATGGTAGAAACCAATATATAACATTTATGAATACAAAAAATATGAGGATTCCCGCCTTATCCTAAAATAAAGGAAATAATGGCAGAAAAAAACTATATATGTGAAAAGGCATGATTCTGTGTAATTTCTCTCAGATATATCATATGGAAAATGTTTTGAAGTAGAAATAATTTATTTTAAAAATAAGTCTTTCTTTTCTCTTTTTCCACAAAATTCTCTTTAGTTTCATGATGTATCTGATAAAAGTTTATTTCTCCGGTTCTAATGGTCTTTGCCAGAACCGGAGAGGATCCCCTCTTGCACTTCAGGTGGCTCTGGATACATGGAGGCTGGTGTTTCGAGTAGAGTGCTTCCTCTAGCTCGGCTGAGGTGTGACTAGCAGTGAAGAATAAAAACCAAATGCAAATGGGCCTGCAACGTTTGAAACCTGCAACCGTCGTTTTACTTTGTTTTGTCACTTAAGCTTAGTTGAATAAGTCACCTACTTCCCGGGCCTGAGAGGATGTACGGGCCTAGGCCCAGAACCTCTTAGTATTTCAAAAAAAATAAATAAATAAATAAATAAGTCACCTATTTTGTAGGAGAAAGACTCTGTCAATTTGTTTCAGTAGCGTAAGTTTAGTTGATGTGGTTTTTTATTCTTGTAAGACCTACTTAATGGTCAGTTTGAAGCTAAGAGAAGTATTGAGTTTTGGCTTTCATTTCTAGAAACTTGGTCAAACGATACAACAGTGGTATCAGAGCTTGCAGTGAGCATGGTATACAAAGTGAGAAACATGAGTGAAAAGGAATCGACAATCATTCCCAAGTTCGACAGAGATTATGAGCATTGGGCAATGCTCATGGAAAATTTGATAAGATCCAAGGAATGGTGGAATCTTATTGAACCAGGGATCACACAAGTAGAGTCAAGTGTAATTCTAACGGGTCCGCAGAGGACAAAGGGTGCTGAGATGGTCGTGAAGGACTACAAGGTGAAGAATATTCTATTTGCGTCTATTGACAAGACTATTCTTAAAACCATCTCGAAGAAGGACACATCGAAGGAACAGTGGGACTCGATGAAGAGGAAATATCAAGGCAATGACAGAGTCAAAAGTGCACAAATACAACGATTGCGAAGAAACTTTGAGATTCTCGAGATGAAGATGGGAGAAACGGTCACGGATTACTTGTCCAGAGTAATGGAAGTAACCAACGATATGAGAAACCTTGGAGAAGACATGCCGGATCGAAGGTGGATGAGAAAATATTGAGAACGCTTGTAGAAAAGTACACATATGTCGTGTGTGCGATTGAAGAGTCAAATGATTTCAAGGAATTGACGGTGGATGATTTACACAGTAAACTTATGGTGTATGAACAGAATCTGAGCTGGCATGATGTGGAAGAGAAAGTCTTGAAGGCTGAGACACAATGAAGAACAGATGGAGGAAGAGGTAGAGGAAGCCCGAGCCGAGGAAGAGGAAGAGGCAGCTTTCAAGGCAAAGGGTGTGGTGGAGTGAACAAAGACATGGTGGAATGTTTCAAATGTCACAAAATGGGGCACTACAAGGCTGAATGTCCAAGCTGGGACAAAGAGGCGAATTATGTTGAAATGGAGGAAGATCTGCTTCTCATGGCTCATGTAGAACAGAGAGAAGAAGAGAAACAAGTCTGGTTTCTTGATTCTGGATGCAGTAACCACATGTGTGGTGAAAAAGAGTGGTTTACCGAGTTGGATTACAGCTTTAAACGGAGTGTAAAGCTGGGAGGTGATCGAAGAATAATGGTAGAGGGAAAGGGAAAACTGAGACTTGAAATCGATGGAAGAACTCAGATCATCTCTGATGTGTATCTCGTACCAGGACTGAAGAACAATCTATTCAGTGTAGGTCAACTGCAGCAAAAAGGGATAAGGTTCATCATTGAGAATGATGTGTGTGAGGTGTGGCACAAACTGGAAAAGAAGATGGTGATGCACTCGATGATGACAAAGAACCGCATGTTCGTGATTATTGCTAATATCAAAAAGGCAAGAGAGAGTAAAGAAGAGAATTGTCTGCAAGTAATTGAGAAATCAGACAGCTTGTGGCACAAGAGATTTGGACATCTCAATCACCAAGGATTGAGATCACTGGCTGAAAAGGAGATGGTAAAAGGATTACCTAAGTTTGCTAATGGAGAGGGAGAAACAACGTGTGATGTGTGTTTAAAGGAAAAGCAGATAAGGGAATCAATTCCAAAGGAAAGCGCATGGAAATCGACTCAAGTTCTACAACTTGTACACACAGACTTGTGTGGACCAATCACTCCGATATCTACAAGTGGAAAAAGGTATATCCTGAATTTCATTGATGATTTTAGTAGAAAATGCTGGACATACCTGTTAGCAGAGAAGTCAGAGACATTTCAGTACTTCAGAGCCTTTAAGGCTGAAACATAACGAGAGTCAGGACAGAGGAGGAGAGTATAACTCGAGGGAGTTTAAAGAGTATTGTCAGGAGTTGGGAATCAAAAGACATCTCAAAGCAGCATACACGCCACAACAAAATGGCATAGCAGAGAGGAAAGATCGAAGCATAATGAATATGACTCGTTGTATGCTGATGGAGAAGGCAATGCCAAGGAAGTTCTGGGCAGAAGCTGTGCAGTATGCAATATACATACTGAATCGAAGTCCATCAAAGGCTCTAAATGATGTAACACCCGAAGAGAAGTGGAGTAATTGGAAGCCACCAGTCGAGCACTTGAGAATCTTTGGAAGCATTGCTTATGCGCTTGTACCATATCAGAAGAGAATTAAGCTTGATGAGAAGAGCATCAAGTGTGTGATGCTCGAGATAAGCAAGGAATCCAAGGCCTACCGTCTCTATGATCCATGAACAGGCAAAGTGATAATCAGCAGGGATGTACACTGTGATGAAACTAATGGTTGGGATTGGGAAGGAAAAGCTCAAGAGCCAGAGCTTGAGTGGAAAAATTATGATGATGTATCTGCAGGAGAAGAGGATACAGAAGATGTTCACATTGATCAGGAGGAACCAGAAGAAGAAGTGACTGAAGATGAAAGTCATTCAAATCCTCCGTCAGTTGGAACAAGAGCTGCTCATCAGAGACATCAGCCAATATGGATGAAAGATTATGATATGGGAAACGCAAGGATTCTCATGGCAGAGGAAGAAGATGAGATGTTTGCATTGTTTATTGGACCAGATGATCCAGAATGCTTTAAAGATGTTGTTCAGTTGGAGGTGTGGAAAACAACCATGGAAACTGAGATAAACTCTATCGAAGAGAACAACACATGGGAACTGGTAGAACTACCTGAAGGAGCAAAGGTGATAGGGTTGAAATGGATTTTCAAAACGAACTTTAATGAGAAAGGGGAAATTGACAAGCTTAAGGCCAAATTAGTTGCTAAAGGGTATCATCAGAGACACGAAGTGGATTTCTATGAGGTGTTTGCACCTGTAGCTAAGTGGGACACCATCTGACTGATTCTAGCAGTAGCTGCAGAGAAAAGATAAAGAGTCTTTCAACTTGATGTAAAAGGTGCATTTTTACATGGGGACTTAAAGGAGGATGTGTTTGTGGAACAACCAAAGGGATTCAAAGTGGAAGAAGAACCCAACAAGGTTCTAACATTGAAGAAAGCTTTGTACGGTTAAAACAAACTTCCATGGCTTGGTAGAGCCGCATAGAAAGCTATTTTGTTAAGGAAGGGTTCGAGAAATGCTACCGTGAACATACACTCTTCATGAAGAAGAAGGGAACTGATATTTTGCTTGTGAGTGTGTCTGTAAACGACCTGATCTACACAAGAAGTTCAATGGAGATGATTGAAGCCTTCAAGAAATCAATGATGGATGAATTTGCAATGACAGATTTGGGAGGAATGAAATACTTCTTAGGGGTCGAAGTCATACAAGATGAAAGAGGGATTTTTATCAACCAGGGGAAGTATGCTGCAAAAATGATTAAGAAGTATGGTATGGAGGGCAGTAACTCAGTCACTAATCCAATTGTGCCTGGTCAGAAGTTATCAAAGACAGGAGCTGGTGAGAGTGTGGATCCAACTGAATTCAAGCAGCTCATAGGAAGTTTGAGGTACATAACCACAACTCGGCCTGATCTAATTTACTCTGTGAATCTGGTCAGTAGGTACATGGAGAGTCCAAATGAGCAACACATGCTTGCAGTAAAGAAGATCTTGAGATATGTTCAAGGGACTCAAGACTTTGGAATTCAGTACAAGAGTGGAGGAACTACATAATTGATCGGGTTTGTAGATAGTAATTATGCTGGTGATGTGGATGATAGGAAGAGTACTACAGGCTTTGTGTTTATTGTGGGAGGAGCAGCTATTGCTTAGGCATCTAAGAAGCAGCCGATTGTTACCTTGTCAACCACGGAAGCAGAGTTTGTATCGGCAGCTTATGGTGCGTGTCAGGCAGTTTGGCTCAGGAATGTTTTGGAGGAGATTGGTTGCAGACAAGAGAAGGGTACGCTTGTTTTCTGTGATAACAGCTCCACTATTAAGTTGTCAAAAAATCCAGTGTTGCACGGAAGAAGTAAGCATATCCATGTGAGATACCATTTTCTCATAGAGTTGGTGAAAGAAGGAACAATTCGACTTGAGTTTTGTTCAACCAAATAGCAAATGGCTGATGTGATGACTTAAGGCTGTGAAGAGATAAACATTTGAAGAGTTACAGGGAAGAATGGGAGTTGGTAGTAGAGAAGTATAAACTAAAAAGAGAAGGTGTTTCAGTTTAAGAGAGGGATTGAAGAATAAAAGCCCAATGCAAATGGGCCTGCAACGTTTGAAACCTGCAACGGTCGTTTTACTCTGTTTTGTCACTAAACTTAGTTGAATAAGTCACTTACTTTGTAGGAGAAAGACTCTGTCAATTTATTTCAGTAGCGTAAGTTTAGTTGATGTGGTTTTTGATTCTTGTAAGACCTACTTAATGGTCAATTTGAAGCTAGGAGAAGTATTGAGTTTTGGCTTTCATTTCTAAAAATTTGGTCAAACGATACAACAAGCATCACGGTGGAGCGAGGTTACGACGACATCGATGCAGAAAAGAAGGAAAGATGACGAGGATCACGGGGAGATGGACAACTCTGAGAACAGCAGTCCGCGATCTGGAAAACGTCGGAAGGCTTCGGATCTGACGACTTGAAACTGTGGTTTCATAGCGTGAGCCACCGTGAGGGTTTGGAAGGAAAGCCGAGCGTGACGATGGCAGATCTGGGCGAATACGGCGATGGCGACGGCGTGGTGAATCAGAGCAGGTCGGAAATTTTGGTCTCTGCCAAAGTCCGGAAGGAATCGCTGTAGCCGAAGGCAGCGAAAAAGCTTCTCTAGAATTGTCAAAAGTTGCAGTTATCGTCGAGAGGTGGATTGAGGACTTCACCGGATATGTACTTTGGCTCCGGCAGCGAGGTAGGGAAGGTGGGTCTTTGTCAGTGGACTTGGAAGCTTGGGATCGGTTCTTCAGGTTTGGGTCGGTTCTTTAGGTTGACAGAGAAATCGTCGGAGGTCCTTCGTCTATGCCAAACTCATAATCGCCCGCAAGCACAAGAACAAAAAAGATGCAGATCTCTTTCTTATTTGTCGGTGGTGATATAATTTTTGGTTTAATTCCGGTTTGGTGTATCTGTTGTTTGAACCGGTTCAAATCATGTATAATTATTAATAAAACTATATATATATATATATTTAAAAAATGTTTTGAAGAAAGTTCTACCTTTGAAAATATTTATAAACTTACGTACCACATGAAAGATAGTTTGAATATATGGATTGTACTACTGTTTATGTGTTCAAGTTGATTATAATTATTTAATATCGTGTGACATAGGTTCTTACTTTTTTTATAGTAGCAATCAATAATTATCTATCTGTAAACAGATTTGTTCTTTTAACACCCAAAAAAAAAAAAAAGTCTTTATCTACAGCTAATAATAATTTTTTTGTACAAAAATCAACAAATTTTAGGTGTGAGTCAATCTCTTACCTCTGCGGTATGGAACATGCTGTTTTAACATAATCATACAAATTATATAAACTCAACGTTTTATATACTGCTCTCTTACTGTTATTATTTATTTTCTTAATTATTTCAACATCGTTATTATCACTCTTTTTTCAATGCAATTTTTGTATAATGAATTTGATTCCATCAAAAGAATGCCAGAATTTTTGTAATAACATAATGCGAAACATAAACAAAAAAGTGAGAGAAGAAGTTCAAATTGTTCTTCCATCCAACTAAAAAACAAAACAAAAGGAAGAGGTGGTTGTGAAGCTTTTTACACTACAAAAGACTTTATCATTAGTGAAAAGAAAAATATTATTGGATTTATTTAAATTTAGGACTTATCATAACAATATAAAAATAGTAAAAAAGAAAATTATTATTTGGATATATTTAAATTCACGATGCCATGTATCGATGGAATTAGAAAAGAATATAGAAATTGAGTTGTTTGTTTGTTGACAAAAAAATACAAAAAAAAAAAAAAAA
>OVAP01001552.1:0-23229 GCA_900406295.1 Aurinia saxatilis | reverse complement strand
CCGTCGGTCAAAACGAAGAAGACAAGAGGAAAGGATGCGAGACGGCTGGGAGTTGAGAGAGAAAATTAGGCCGAGAGGAAAAAAGGTTCACGGGGAAAATGTGGGTTCTAAAGCTTGTTTTCTTTTTAGCACTTATCCCTTGAATTCGTTTTCCGTCCGTCAACATCATATGGAGGAATATGTTTTTTACTTTTTGGTGTTTAAGTTTTGACTTGGAAAAAACTCACATGGTTAAATGGACACTTGTCACGTTACACAATACAATACACATCATCATCTATGGCGAGTTGATCCGAGCGCTGTTCTCAGTTCTGATTTTCTAAGCAAAACATTTCTTTATTGTTGTTCATGGATCATAAACTGATAAACGTTTTGCAGACTGTAAATTGTTTTTATCTAGCTAGTAAAATAACCTTTACGAGGAAGAAGCTCCCTAATGAGCAAAATATGATACCTCAAAAGGAGGCTATCAATTATTGACACAACAGTGCTCTCTATAAACCAAGTTTTCAAGGAAAGATGAATTACTCTCACGAGGTGTTTCTATCTCTCTAACTCTGTAGAGCGGCTTGAGCAATCTCGAGGGCTTCTTCCACTGAAGATGCACCGGCGAGTTTAGCTTTATCGACAAGAGGTTGGCTCCTTGCTAGCTTTGGAAGAAGCTGAAACTCCTGTTTAAGAGATTTAGACAAAGATCAAATCCATTAGTTGAAGCCACCATAACTTTTATTGTAATCTGCTGATGTAGCGATGGTCCATTCTCACGAATGGTTCCAGATATTCTAATTTTAGTCCCCGGGATATACAGGTACCCGATTTTAGTGTTTCAGGGCCATTTGAGTGTGGATTAAAAGAAACATGATATTTTTAAAGTTGGCTAACTCAGGATGTAAACGTGGGAGTTACTATGAAAGAATCTTTACCTCAGGCGATCCGCTTTCTACAAGAACACCTTTCAACCTGCCTGTAATACGATAATCATTAAAAAGTTAGTTACTAGCTAAGCCATGTACTTTTGAGAGGGTCAAGAGTGAGAAGAGAAGTGAGGAAAAATATTCGATTATACCAGACTCAATCCAGAAGGTTGCAATTTTCGGGTCAAAGTTCCCAACCTCAACTGTTTCTCCAACTGGCCAATATGAATCAGTGGTTTAGATACAATGCAAATATTGTTTGAGTGATTGGTTGGTGAATTATTTAGGTATAACGAGATTTACCATTATCTCCGAAAAACTGCCACCAAACTTTTCTTGGACTGCCCTCATACTCGAATACTCTTGAGTAGAAATATGGCAGATAATCGTACCTGCAATGTTTTGAGCAGGAAAGGAGTTACTAAGTGAGAATCTATTGAGAGATACACAGAAGTCTACAGATCTTTCCAGGGTGGAAGAAGCTTTACGTGTCAGTGTGAGCCGTGAGCAGCGATTTCACACAGTGTTGTGCAGAACGACGGGCGTGATCAACATGTTCAACACGAGTCATCCTATCATATATCTGTTCATCAGACAATAAAGTGATGAGTGTACATGTCATAAGATTGGTGGGTTAACATGTTATATTTAGCTGCTAGCAGCAAAGTACCTTCAAAGGGAAAGCTGCGACATCTCCTATAGCAAAAATTCCAGGGGTACTTGTCCTAAATAACCCATCGACCTGTGGTTGAAAGTGAGCTTTTATCAGAGTTTTCATTGTACTTTTATCAGGATTTTTGATTTGTACGAAAATACTGACGTAATTTCTCCCGAAGTTACAATTTTGAAAAACGATTATCATTGGACATTAGATTCGGATATTTTGAGAAAACAATACCTGAATCCCTCCAATATTTTTATTCATGGCCAAAGTTTCAAAGGGACCAATAGCAGGCTTAGCTCCAATTCCAATTACAACCTGTAAAGTATGGATACATAGGTTGAACAAAAGTCAGCATTTCATTGACCTTCACAGTTTCCATTTGAATAAGAAAAGTGAAGCTGAGTTCCAACTATACCGTGTCTGCATCAATTGTAGACCCATCAGCTAGCTTGACAGCTGTTACACGTCCATCCGAGCCTGCTTCTAAGTTATTTATGGAAGCTCCCTGTTCAAAAGAAAGAGGAATTTAAAATTTACTCACTGTGTTTCTGAAATTCTTAGGTTTGCAGGAAATATGAAGGCTTCAGAGTTTAAGGCACGTTATGGGTTGATATCTTACCTTGACAAACTTAACACCATTTTGTCGGTATAGGTCTTCATACCTCTGAGCAAGTGATGGAGTAAACAATCTTTGCAAAAGCTGATTTTCTGGGAATACGATCTAAAGTTGCAGAGGGAAAGCCCAAAAGCAGTTGTAAGTTAGTATATTCATGTGAAAATACAACTTGGCACTATGCAGATTGCACGAGTGCCTGTTTTGCATACTATATCTGAACGTTTCTACAAATTTGTTTTTGCTCATCAAATGACTAAATATACACTGCACTTCATTATTAGCACAACTTATTGATTAAAAAGGTCAAAGGGATAATTACTGTTGTATCTAGATTCCACGCAACAGCTGCAGCAGCAACCTCCATGCCGATATAGCCACCGCCAACAATGACAACTTTCTTTGACTTTCCCTGGATTATATGTCAGAAGGTTATTTTGTCAGACAAAGGAATTTAGTGTTTCCTGATGCAGAATGGTATAACATTTCGTAAAGATGCATAACTGGTAAGAGTGCCCTTTGCTTACCAGAGATGCTATCAGTGAATCAGCATCTGCAACTTCCCGAATGTAGTGAACTCCAGGCAAGTTCCCACCGATTTTATCTGGGAACCTGCAACAAAAATAGAAATCAAATATTCAATATACCAATGGAAAAAGGCTGACTAAGTCCTGGTTTCTCTGATGTTGTATATCAAACCACTGCAAATATAATGTCACTTTACTCACCTTGAGGCTGTACAACCCGTAGCAATAATTAGGGATCCATATTTTAGCTGTTTCCCTGTGTTTGTTGTGAGGGTTTGCTTTTCAAAATCAGCTCCATTCACTGGATCTTCATATATAACCTGTTAAAAGCAAATGCATTAGTTAAACACAAGAGAAGATCAAATATTCACCCATGTCGATTCCGAACTGGACGACTAAAAAAGCTGGAGATTATTCACAAATTATGCATCAGAAGAAAAATTACCTCAATCCCTTTCTCCTTATACCAGTCTGGTGTCTGCCTCTCTCCACCACCTCCAACACAAGTATGAAAGCCCTGCATATTCATTCTCCTTCAGTATAAACAGAACAAACTAATCGAAACACAAACCCCATACAAATCTTCGGATAAATAACCAAGCATAACATTGTGCAATAGCACTTATAAAACCGCTCGAAATCAAACATTTCATATAGCAAGGATGATAACTTATAAGCGAGCTTACAGGTAAACGAGCTGGTTTCTTCTCTGGAGGGAACAAATAAGCTTTTGTCAAAGCCGGTCTCTCATAAGGTGCATAAGCCTAACAACAACCAATTCAAAGAGAGTAAAAAACAAGAATGGATCCTGACGAAGAAACCACTCGAAAATCGACTTGGTTCACCTCTTTGGTGACAATGCAGAGACGACCATCAGCCATTCCATTTTCAACAAACGTCCTAGCAGCATAACCCGCAGCATTTCCACCACCAACTATCACAAACCTACACAATCAACACAATCCTAAATCTCAAATCTACATAAAAAATTCCTCTATTCAACAACAACAACAAGAAGAAAAAATTGGAAGAATTATGAAAACTAACTCGCGATTCTCGTTAGCGAAGGAAGCAGTAACGAGGCCTCTAGAAGCGATTCTGGAACCGATGGGAGAAAAACGAGCGGGAAGACGACGAGCGAGAGAGGGAGAAAATGGACACCAAAGAGATAATCCGGACTTGGTTGGTAACGTGGTAGATGCTAACGCCATGACTCTTCGAACTGCAACAACACAGAGGATTAGAGAGAATTCGACGATCTAGGGTTTGATTGAAATCGAAGAAGATGATGTGGAGAGAGAGTGAGACCTGGAGACATTTGGTTTATAAGAAGAGGCAATTAAATTATTGAAGCGAGTGAGATGTGTAGTGTTTGTCTCTAGAAGAAAGCTAAAGGGCAAGAGGAAGCTCGTGAACAATGGAGCTGACTTGTCTTATTGCTTTTTCAATTTTTATTCATTTTGTCCTTTGTAACCAAAAATTACAAGAGACTGGATTTTTTTTCTGACAAAGCGATATGTATATATGCTTGTTCATAAAGGATATATTGGTGGTGGTCAATCTGGATAATATGGAGAAACTGAGTAAGAAAAAAAGAAGTGTGTCTTGATTTATTTTTCTTCTTTCACCCGCTTCTTTATAAGGAAAAGGTTTCCTCTCCATCAAAGGAGAAAGTCTTTGATACAACCAGTGGATGTTGATGTATTTTCAGCCACCAATAAAATTGCCCTCGTTTTCTCTTCTCATCCAGCCGACGTTCTCCACCTATTTTTTCTAGACCTAGCTATTTGGGTATCCATTGTTCGGGTCCATTCGAGTTTCAAGTTTTCGGTTCTAGGTCATTTGTATCCATTTGAGTATTATTAAATTTTGGTTCAGATTCGGATCGGGTCTACCTAGATTCGGATATGTAGACAGAGAATCAGTGTTTACTCGAAAACAATTCGGGTTCGGTTCAAATCCACAAATGACGGAGATTCTTCAACATTTTAAACCAAAAGTAGTTACTTTTCTTACAAATTTGATAAAAATATAAACACTGAAAGACGAGTTTAATGCTCAAACACCAAACTGAAGTTGCAAATCAAGCATGTTCACTAAGATAAACACATCGAAACAAGTTTCAAACACATCAAAATAAAGATGCAAAACAACTTTGAGTCTTTGACAATAAGATAAACACACCAAGCGTGGTTTCAAACACATGATAATTAGTAGAAAAACGATAAAAAGAAGACAACAAAGAACTTCATAGTGCAAATCATGATCTTCCTCAACCTGAATACATGATACACAAAAAATAAACAATATTAGAAACAAGGAAGCTAATCACAAAGATGTTAAGTTAAGAATAAAATAAAGAATGGTACCAGTCATCCAATCTTATCCCCCTTCTAAATTTGAGCATCTAAAATCTGAAACAAATAATACAATATAACATTAGGAATGACAAAAATGTATGAAATGGAATAAGTAAATAACTAATGGAGTAGAATGAAGAATGTTACCTTTCTCAAGCGTATCCAACATTTCAACTTCATATAAGATTTGAGCTTTTGTAAGGAGACCTCTCTCATTTGCATGAATATAAACCAATAGTCACTGCTATGTACACATTAACACCCTGATCATGTAGTGGGTTAGCAACTTCTGTATGGATCCAATATCTTCACTAGTGCTAAAGGCACTCTCTGATGGCACTGAAGATATTTGCATTGAAAGGCTATCTTTAGCAATCTTCAATAAAATAAGAATTTTTCCATTGTGTATCTTTCACCAGTCAAGAACATCATATTCTACTCCAGGCAACAACTTTGGGTTTTGTCTGCTCCTTCAAGTATACTCCCAACTAATCTCTTGAATCTGTAACTTCTATCTATGAAACTAATTCATTCCATTCATCTCCCATCCTTTCATATTGATGAATACCATTGACCATGTCCATCCTTTCCTTATGATGGTTGTGTACAGATAAAGTTTATGGCTAAGGTCAAGTTGCTCTACTAGACCTACTAGAATACTTGCTAAAGATAGCCGTTAGAAAAACCATAACAAAATCATATATATACCTTTAGACCCTAGACTACCTTTCCCATATAGTATCTTAAAACACATCTCTACAAAAGTCATCTTCTCCATAGGATCAAACACTTCTAATACAATCAACATCTTGTTTATTTGCTTCATGCCATCCCAATATATATTAAACTTCAATAACATATCATTTGTTATTGCCTTCAAAGCAAGATCTTTGCTATTACTCAGAGAAACCAAATACTTCTCTATTGCCACTATCTCTCCATGGCACTTATAAACATTCTGAGTTGGAAGCATAAACAACTAGAGTACCATTGTAGAAGATATGCATAAAACTAACTAACCTCTTCATTTCAGTCCAGTCCATGCTTACATGAGGTTTAGTCCGTTTACTACCATCAACTTGCTCACTGAAGTATTCATTGTATAGTTTGTCCTCTGCTTCCATCTTATCAAAAGCAACATAAATTCCAAAGCTCTATTCAACATCAGGAAAGTAGAATTTCACCTTGTCTTGACATGGAATGGCAAACTTCCCTTCTTAACTCTTCCCGACTCAACTTTAAAGTCAAAAGATTGTAGCCATGGTGTTGATGACCCGACATAAGTAACCGTGTTTCTAACAGAAACAACATGATCATTTATGTTATTCAAATAATCTTTCACAATAAAATTGATTATGTTCCCATTGCATCTCATATGCATATAGTCACCATCCAACACAAAAGCATCCAGAGACCCTAAACTAAACTTTTGAGAGAACTTAAATGCAGATGTGTTTGTCGTAGCATTATCAATAGTGATGCATAATACCTTATATATACCTCATTCTTCTAAACATTCAAGAAGGGTGTTAGCTATGGTGACCTTTATGATCTTGGACATACTTGAAGGCAATGATTATCTTTTGCAATTTCCAGTTTGCATTGACAAAGTGAGCTGTTACCACCATATAGCTAGTACAAGTTCTTATGTTCAAACATCCACAATTGTTCTCTTCAAATTGGGTTTAAATCACATTCATCATCTGTTGTGGATTGCACTTGAGTAAGGATTTACGTTCCAGTTAAGAACCTTGGGTGGTTAATAAATGAAGAAAACTTTAGTATTATAGATGCATAGACCAAACCTGAGATTAGTTATCCACTTAGGTTGTTGTTATGACTTTCTCTAACCACTGTTGGGGTGTTTTGATCTTACCTTGTATTGAGGTCTTTACTAGCATTTGTCTAGTCTTTCTTATTGTCATGTCTTACACCTTTATGTGATTGTCTACTGCAGTATGCAAACTCCTCCTTATTTGCTTCATCTCCTTGTATTATGAGGTTGTTTCTCTTTCGTTGCGGCAAGCTAAAAAGGAAGTACTCAGTAATTCAATTTTTTCAGTGAATCTGGTTCTTTTGGGCATTTGTTGCCTTGAATTCTCCTATATAGAGCATGCATTCTTAATAAGATTTATATTTCTCTTGAATGGTCTTGTTAACCGTAGGCAAAATCCAAAATTGGACCCTTTATTTATAGTTTTTTATTTTATTTTAACGTTATTAATAACGTCTTCAAAACCATAAATGAGGGATACGATACTTGGCTAATTTGTAGGTTCAAAGAAATAGTCAAAACGATACAAAACAAAATGCTAATTTGTTATACTTAAATTGATATTTGGAAAGACCTTCAATTGTACAATCAACTACATATTTGTAGATTGCATCACCAAATGTGGTCAAAGATGAAACAATAAAAAAGAAGAAAGGTCCTGAAATGGTACTTTTGGACACACTAATTCCTCATATGGTTTACCCATATTGAGAATTCCCTAGATTAGTACCATATTTTCATAATATCGCGTTATCCTTTTAGCCTCGCAGAGTCTGCTTCTCGGAGTAAACTCAAAGCAGAGTCATTAATCTGGCAGAGTCTGCTTTGACGAATCTTTGTACCGGTACCCTCTACTATTACGTTTCTCGTTGTCGGCATCACGGCGTACACTCTTCTTAGCCTCTTCTTTAAAGCTCGAAGACATAGACCAAAGGCAAAGCAGATGGTTGGGTCGGTATTCTGGCATACTCTGCTCATTATGCTTGTGATTTTGGCAGACTCTACACCAACTTGCCTATGTAGTGGCAAACACATAGTAGACTCGGATTTTCTCCCTTAATTTAGAGTACGAGTTTCTACTTCCGTCTATAGTGCGTAAACTAAGTTGGGCTTTCGAGTGAGTATAAGTTAGGCCTCAATACTCTCTTGGTTTCCCAATATTATGTTTTTTTATTCATATACTTATGTTGTAAAAGAATGTTGTTTAATGTTTTTTTTTTTTGGACTGTCAACGTCGAAGTCATTTGTAATATTTTTAAGTAAAATCATATATCCAAATAAGTGGAATAATAAAAGATCGTGGTGCATAATCAAGAGATGAGAACGAGATGTTTGATGTTTGATATCAAACATCGATGTTTTTAATTCAACGTTGATGAATTGGGTCACCTTCAAATAAAAGGTCTCTCCAAGTTACCTCTAATACTAGGCTAATCATCTTATTCCATTGGCCTTTTCTAATAAACATTGGTATTAGTTACGAAAGTATCGTTACTAACATTCATAATTAAACATCATCCGATTTCTTATTGCGTTAACCGGAATGACATAAACCGGTACTTGTACTCACACACGCTCTACGACCAAGGTGTTAAGCAACCCATTAGGCCAATAAAGGCAGATGAATGGAGAATTTATTGTCTTTCTACGGTCTATGTCACTTCTGCAACTTTGATGAAGAAGTCCGGCCGAACATATGCAGAGGCAGGTTGTTTTAAAGTATTTGAGTAGATCATTTTTTACATATTTTGTATAATATTTTGGTAGTAACCCATTTTGCTTCTATAAGCATTATCTCATATGGTGAAGTGCATACCTTACAGTAAATATGTATTTTTTCTACTTTCATGACTTCTCATATATAGTTCTTCACATCCAACAACATATGTCATATGATCCCTTATTGTACTCTTTCTTCTAGCCATGAATCTCGATTTTTTCTTCATCCTCTTTTTGGAAGGCAAACAAGCTTCTAAACAACAAAATATACTATGCTTATATAGTTTTGGTGTCTAGACAAATGTTAAAAGTGGGTTATTCTTCGTTTGAAGTGGAATCCTGTATTAGCAGCGTAAACGCAAACCTCTACGAAAATATCGCAGCATATGTTAAATCAGATTCTTAAAAAAGAAAGACGGCGCTGACCATTTTCTTCCTTGGTTTCAGTTATTCCATAACTAACCTACTTATTATTACATCATTCCTATCCTTACCTTATCTCATCTCCCTTTTGTTAGGTAGACATGGTTAATGACTTTATTGACCCTTGGTAAATTTTTTATTCAGTTTCAAAAAATGACATTGACAATAACCTAATTTAGGCTATTTAATTACTCAATTTAAAGTATTAATAACCATACATACATATTAAACATCATCCTATACTAGATGATAAACAATTAATCAAAAGTATTAATGAAATTTAATTTATTACATATTTTGATTGGGAAATTTGTATTTTTTTCTTTGAAGTTGTTATTTACAGCTTCACAAAAAAACTATTTTCTGTTTCACTGCGTTAAGTAAACCAGAATGAGATAACCCGGTACGAGTTTTTTTACCCATACGCGCTATAACCCAGATAAGCCGATTAAAGGCAGATGAATGGAGAATTTATTGTCTGTCTACGGTCTATATCACTTGTGCAACTTTCAGGAAGAAGTCCGACCGAACATATGCAGAGGCAGGCTGTTTTAAAGTATTTGAGTAGATCATTTTTTACATATTTCGTATAATATTTTGGTTCTTAGTAACCCATTTTGCTTCTATAAGCATTATCTCATATGGTGAAGTGCATATCTTATAGTAAATATGTATTTTTTCTACTTTCATGACTTGTCATATATAGTTCTTCTCATCCAACAACATTTGTCATGTGATCCCTTTGTATTGTACTCTTTGTTCTAGCCATGAATCTCAAATGTTCTTTCATCCTCTTTTTGGAAGGCAAACAAGCTTCTAAACAACAAAATATATTATGCGTATCGATTTTTGGCGTCTAGACAAATATTAAAAGTGGGTTATTCTTCGTTTGAAGTGGAATCCTATAATCGCAACGTAAACGCAGATCTCTACGAGAATATCACAGCATATGTTAAATCATATTCTTTAAAAAATGGCGCTGACAATTTTCTTCCTTGGTTTCAGTTATTCCATAACTAACCTACTTATTATTACATCATTCCTATCCTTACCTTATCGCATCTCCTTTTTGTTAGGTAGACATGGTTAATGAAATTTTTGCCCTTGGTAAATATTTAATTCAGTTTCAAAAAATGACATTGACAATAACCCAATTTAGACTATTTAATTACTCAATTTAAAATATTAATATCTGAGATATCCCTCTGCGCAACATTCCGGAAGATGGAATGAATAACTGCGGAGAGGCATATCGTTTTCAAGTATTTGATTATATCCATGCCCCTCATAGAAACCATGCACCTCATCAAGTAAAAGTCTAACCTATAAAGAAGGAACAATCATACATAAATCAAACCCAAAAATCGATGACCAGGACTTGTAGCCTAGCGGTTGTGCTATGGCTGTCACTGTGNCCCGGGATTCGACCCCAGAAAAATGAAAAATTTTTTTTAAAAAAAAAAAAAAAAAAAAAAAAATCGAACGTCTGCATGTAAAAGTGACGTAGAGAATCTAGAGATCACGGAGTGGGGATGGAGTTGTCATGTATCAAATGCAAACCTTGAATGATTAATATCCAAATCGAAATAAAGATAGTATTGATAGACAAAACTAATGTTATCAAATTTTATCAACAACTTGAATAGGATCTAAAATATAATTTTGAAAATTTGTAGTAACAACACACATAATACTATTACACATAATATGACTTATACAAAAGTAAAAATACTAAGAGGATTCAATCTCCAGAACATAAAATAACAAACATAAATATAAAATGAAAGTCTTGATATCATTAAAATAACATTGCGAGATGCCGACAATAGATTCTCAAACATTAAGCAAATCTTGATGGAAACCTGAAATCATCGACACGTAAAATCATTTTTTTGCTATTTAAAAACTGTAGTATATCATAACATTCTTGTATGAACATAAAAGAAATCATTTTACCTTGTCCTAAACTCATGAACCTCTGGAATAGCTGGATCAATTTAAATCTGAGAAATCCCTCCAGAATTGCATATTTGGAGATTACCTACATAAAATTACAATATCAATCTTAACAAAGACATAAGTATCATAAATATAAAAAAAATAACCAAAACATAACATACTAACCTTGATTTTTTCTCACACGCCAGAATCTAAACACCCCAATAGGTTCATCTTCGTGTGACCCATTGTATTTGTCATTGAGTTCAAGAGCACATTTTCCATATGCGAAACATTCCAACTCACAATTTCTGTATGAATTTTTTTTTTTGGGGTTAAATTCTTTATGTCTAAATGAAAAACAACAACCACATATACATACGACATAAGGAAAAAACACTTACTCCATGCCAGTGAGCGTGAAACGCAGTACATGAAGTCTCAGTCCGTACAAATCATCAATATGATTGTTCTCAACAAATTCAATAGGACCGACCTTGGTGATTACTCAAATAAAGTCTGATATTAAAGTTCACAAACAAAAAAGAGTAATGAAATATGAATAATCAATATAGTAACTTTGATGTACAATATTCGTGTACATAAAATAATATATAATGTACAAACGCACCAATTGGACGGGTATGATCGGCTCCAAAATTCCCGATAAACTCAAAAGGAAGCAGATCCATGAAATGATCATGCTTGACGGTATAACTGTTTGAAACAAAAGTCTGCCCTAGAAAGTTGATATGAAAATGACAGTGGGTGTTGGCGGGATTAACATACTCAAGGACATCCATGAACCTTTCAATTACTTTCCAATAATCTTCTACCAAAACGGGATCAAAATATTCAAACAACTGATGACCAACGATTGCTTGAATCATATATCCCTACCCAAAAAAAAATGATCAAGAGATTGCAAACACACCGACTTCGCATAAATCCTTGCAATATAGGGATATACATTATAACTTACCAACTTATCGGCGAGAATCACTTGTAACTCTTTTTGTTCCTCTGGGGTTTGAGTCGTCCATTTCCTTACGATCTTAACCCTAATTAAAGTGTCCACTCTCCATGGATTCAACTGTGAAAGCAATGTACTTCTCACCATGATTTCACTTGGGAAAGTGAGAAATGAGACGTTACAAAAAAAAGGATGGTTAAAAATATATATAGATGCAATAAGACGTTGAGTAGTGGGGATAATGCATCCTTTCACATACCAACCTCCAGAAAGAAAAACTGTCGAATTAGTAAGGAACCAAACGGTTGAGTGCAATATTAAAAATGTTTATAAAGCCATTTCATTACCATAATTATTATATCATCATAATAAGACATATAAGCTAAGATAAATATAACATAAATGATTGAGAATAATGGACAACAACGGAACCAGTATGAAATAAAATAAATCTATATTAGAAAATCATAAAAAGCTCCAGCAACTATCAATAACAAATATAACGCACTCTCTACCATGCCCGTGCCACATTTCGAAAAAAGGAAGGAAGGGCCGTGGCAGAGGAAGTTCGATGCTTATCGAGTTTTGGAGTCCTCTCTCGCAGAGTAAACGCAGACCTCCACGAGTATTTGGATTGGTTCAGATTATTATTATTATTTTTTTTTAACTATTTCTATGTCATGTGGATCTTGGAGTGACATTTTAGGTTTCATATTTTAATTTCTCATTTTAGTTTGTGTATTTGTTATCTAATTAAAATTGATTTACTTGCGATTTAATCAGACATGACCTTTCCCAAGATTCAACGATTTTAAATGTATCAGAGATATATTCAAATTTCCAAGGGTTATATCGAATTTCTATTTGACCTAGATATTACATTTTCGATGATTTTGGAAAATTTCTTCTTTATATAAGTATCTCTTTTCTTTATGCATTTAATCATACATTGGTGTTTTTGTCTGACTTGACATTTGGCGTTTTGGTTTCGTCGGTACTATTCCACATATGGTTCTTGGGAGGTGGATCCAAGTATAGAACTTTCCGTGTATGGCGGTCCTAGACAAGCACTCGCTTGAAAACAAACAAAATGCTAAAACTATACAATAAACCACAACTGATAATTCATATATTTGTTAAACATAACTTATATGATCTTCGAATCTCCATTCCAGCCTTTCAACATAAAACCGAGGTGCTCCATTTGATCAGCACCTCTGTTTATCCAAGAGATCGAAGATCATAGAACTGAAGAAAGCTATTGAGAATATGAAAAAAACAATTCAATGAAGAGATAGACAAAGGTACGCAGCAGGCAATGGAGAAAGTAACGGAGGAAAAAACTGATGATGCAATGAGATAGAAGATTTACAAGAAACTGTGACTAATTCACTTAAGCTAATAGACACCAGTTATTACAATCCATACAATGTGATAAATTATCACACTTATTTCACATGACACACCTTATCTGCGCCATTGTTAGGTTTGACCTAACATTTCCGGTGTCTAAAAACTCTATGTACCTTGCATATATGGAATTTTAATTTGGCGTGATTTCTGTTTCCATATACTCCACGTTGACGGTATCAAACCAGAAAGAAACGTGTTATGTTTAGTGAATGCCAAGGCAGAGTAAAAATTCGTGCAACAAAAGTGAACGAAGACTCTACCCAGACTTCAACAAGAGTCTAACAGCAGTTTCACACCACATAACAAGCACTCAGTCACAACGCTGAGTTTAAGCAGATATGAATTTAGATACGGCTAGATCGAGCACTTAGATCGAGCATGTCGTGTTCCAGATGTTAGAAAAAAACTATGCAATTTATAATGGGATATCCGGGGCTTAATGGTCTTTTTAAAATCGTACTTTCCCTGCTTTTTATATATATTTCGTCTAAAATTTTTATTAAGCAAGCCCTAAACAACAAAGTACGAAGGCAAAGGCTGGAGGCTCACAGAAATGGCCCCAGAGTCCAAAAGCCGGAGGACACAGGAACGTCCCCGGAGTCTGTACCAAAGTTTAAAAACGAGGATCCAAACAAGCTAAAAACACATAACAACAAAGCAAACTAAAAAGTAAAAACCAAAAACTATCTAGAATAATGAATTGGCTTAAAACAGGGTAATTTTAAATCAAGTACTAAAAATGATTGATATCCAAATAAAGATAGTATAAATAGACAAAACTAATGTTATAGATCGATCAAAATTTATCAACAACTTGAATAGCATATATATACATGTTTTGATCTGATATGTAACTGTACCAAGTTAAAACTTCATGAATCTAGCCGGAGTCTAGCTGGAGTCTTGCAGGACTGTAGATGGATTCTAGCCAGAGTGCAGCAAGAGTTCAGCTGAAACGTGTCATGTTTAGTGTGAGCCGAGGCAGAGTTTTCCCCTGTTTAAAAATGGTGGATTTTTCCAACAAAATACACATAGGACACATTTATTTAACCTCTTCGCTACTCTAACGACTGGGTATGGAAGCCTTGACATCCGGTGCTTAACATAAGCAATATAACCATTATGACATACAATTCACACTATCAAATATTACATTATTAATTAACCCCAACTTCATCACATTCATTGTTATTATCGATCCGTTTTGATCCAATCTGCTTGAAAACAAACAAAATTCTAAAACTATACAATAAAACACAACTGATAATTCATACATTTGTTAAAACATAAACTTATATGATCTTCGAATATCCATTCCCACCTTTTAACATAAAACCGAAGTGCTCCATTTGATCATCACCTTTGTTTCTCTAAGAGATGGAAGATCATAGAACTGAAGAAAACTATTGAGGATATGAAAAAAAAAAACAATTCAATGAAGAGATAGACAAAGTCACGAAGGAGACAGTAGAGAAAGTAACGGAGGAAAAGACTGATGATGCAACGAGATCGAGTATTTACAAGAAACTTTGACAGCCGTCCTCATGAAAGAACACAAAAGTAGCATACAATCTTGGAAATTTTGAATGCTACTTTCACGTTCTTTGATCAGGCGGCTGTCATAAATTGTTGTAAATACTCTATCTCATTAAATCATCAGTTTTTTCCTCCGTTACTTCCTCCATTGCCTCCTTCGTAACTTTGTATATCTCTTCATTGAATTGTTTTTTTTCATATTGTCAATAGCTTTCTTGTGATAATATATGTGGGGAGCTCCCTTAATCCTAACCTAACCATACATCATGATTGAGCTTTATGTGACAAGTGTTATACAATAGTTGACAAGTGTTATGCAATAATGCTTGCTTGCTTACACATGTGTAATGTCAGTTGCTTGCTTACATTTGTTAATATGTTATTGCCACTTATCCCTTAAGAGTAACACTTGTCCTTTAATTACATAAGAGGAATGAAACTTCTCATTTATCAATTGTATTTGGTTTACCAAAATAATTATAGATTAGCTCTACCTGAAGAAAATGTGAACTAACTAACGATCACACTTTGAAGTTAGGCATCCGGTCTTACGCTAATAGACACCACTCACTCATTGGTTATCACACTTTATTTCACATGTCACACCATATCACGTCACACCTTACCAAGTCCATTGTGGATGCTTACTTTTACAATTTGCAAGCGAACTGTTTGATTTGCCGTAACATTTTCCAGTGTTTTAAAAGACTCTATGTACCCTGCACTTATATAATTTTAATTTGGCGTGAATTCTGTCCCCATATACAAACGTTGACGGTTTCTAACCAGGCACGTAGAGTCAAGTTAACCATTATTTCAAGTTTTCTTTAAGATTTATTTATTGTATAGACGGTGCAGTGACTCGTTGGAGATTCGACGGTACAACTTAAAGGCAAGCTTTAAAGGGGTTCAGAATAACAATGGACTTGGATTGCTTGTCCGGCCCTCGCGTACTCTGACAAATTCGTCGCCGGAGGCAGTACAAAATGCAAACCTTGTAAATTTGTAATGATGCTTTTATTATTCAGGGTACTGATGAAAGGAACCATCATGTCTCCATCCATCTATATACATACACCATTCGTATAGGTTATCCAGTGATGCATGGACGCCGCATAGAGTCGTCGTTTATCAAAACATTAATAATTTCATAACCTCATTATTTTATCATTAACAATAGTTTATTTCTGGCCTGTGACTGGTCTCAAATGGCCATGTTATTTAACCCTGAACGTCTAACAATTTTGAAGACAGAGTCGGAGAATTACATAATACATGCTGTCATTATCCTATGGTCTCAAGACAAACTAATCTTTGGGGTTTGTAAATCAAAGGATATGGAAAGCAACAGGCCCCCCGTAAGGTCTGCCTAGAGGGCGCATACGGTTATAAAGATGCAGCGGTTGTATATACCAATGCTTAATCGTCCCATATATTGACTTGTCCCGGCACACAATACACGATGATAATTAAAAAAGGAAGGGTAACAACGTAAAAACATATTTATTAATCAGGGAGCGAAACGACATTCTTTCTCATGGTCGAATCTTTTGCCATGAAGAAACATGTCGGTGCAACCAAGTTTAGTGTTTTGGCATCGGAACATGAAGGTATCTAAAACCGCTTCCATCGCTCTATTTCGTTGGAATCCATTGGGCAACTCGCATGCGTACGTAGCATATGTTCCATCGTTCACTGCAGCAAGAAGAGCAGGCAACCTGTGAATTCTCACACTGAGAAGCAAATTGACCACGTAATTCATTACAGGAAATGTGACTATTCTTAGCACTAGAAGATAGCGGTTTTCGTATATGCTATAGTAGAGTGATTTAAAAAAATTTCATAGCGTTTGTTTAGAGACAAACGCTATGGTATGTTGGACGCGGAAAATATTTGTCCTCCCTCTTACTGTTTTGATTTCCCATGGTTTATAATAGCACTAAAACGCTATCATAGAGTATGGCGGAAAAAAAAAAAAATCTCTCCAAACTAAGTAAAAATTAATTTTGGGGGGGAAAATTCCCTCAAATAAAAATTTATGACGGAAACTTTATAAGTGGATTATTAAAATAACTCATAACAAAAATAAAAAGGATAATATTATATAAAGGTTGTGAAACATAAAAATTATATAAAATATAAAATTCGAGATAAAGAAAATATATTTATAAATAAAATAACAAGAAAATAATAAAATTCTTTTATACTTTATTTTTCTTAATTATAAATTAAAATGAATTAAAACATATTTTTTAACTATAAATAAAATATAAAAAATTACTAAAAATAGAAAATAGTAAAAAAGGAGTTATAACTTTTTATTTAGGGTCCATGGTCTCCCACTACAAACATAATTTTATTATAGAGATTTGACTTTTTAAGGATGAAATGTAATTTGGTTTATAAAAAATTTCAAACATAAAAAGATACAATATGCATTATAATAGATTATTTTCATTTTATAAAACAATAATTAAAATTATAAAAATTCAAAAATTAATTAACAAAATTTAAACGTTTATAAATAATATGTAAAGGAAACAAAACTATTGTACTATAAATAATAAACCTTAATTTTATGTATGTATTGTGATAACCTCATCAAATACTCATGGTTTCTCCGAAACTCTAAATCCTAAATCTTAAACCTCATACTCTATACTTATGTATGTATTGTGATAACCAAATAATCAAAGACTCATGGGTTCAACAAAGACTTAAGGTTTAGGGTTGCAGTTTGGGTTTAGGTTTAAGGGATTAGGTTTGGGGTTTAGGGTTTAGAGATTAAGGTTTGGGGGTATAAGGTTGGGGTTTACGGTTAAGGTGTAGGGTTTAGGTTTAGAGTTGTGATTAGAGTTTATGTTTTAGGGTTTGGGGTGTAGGGTTTAAGCGTATAAGGTTGGGGTTTCGGGTTGAGGTGTGGGGTTGAGGTTTAGGGTTTAGGGTGTAGGTTTTAGGGTTTACGATTGGGTGTTAAAGTTTTAAGGTTTAAGATTGGTTTTATTTTCGAGATTTAATGACAATTAGTATAAAATGTTGTTATACTGTAGTTTGAAAAATGTTTAGTTATTCAATATTTCAAGAGTATAATTCTTTTTTTAAGCCTATTACAAACATTTAATATGGTTCATGAAAAATAAAAATATATTAATAAGTATCAGAAAAGTATAATAATTACAATATGGTTATTATTATTTCATACATTATTATAATAATTATTCCTTTTAAAAGATATAAAATTGAACCAAAATTTTTATTAAAAATAGAAAAGTACATGAAAAAATCAGGAGTAATTGATTTAGTATTTTGTATGTAATATTACATGCGAAAATTCAGGTATAAAGCATAAACTTTAACCCTAACCCTAAACCTAAACCCTAACATTTAACCCTCACCCTATACTATAACCCATCCAACCTAAATTCGAACCCTTAACCCCTAAACCTTAAATTTTAAATCATTCACCTTAACCCCTAAACCCTAATCCCTAAACCTTAAACTTTAACCCTAAACCGTAATCCCTACACCCTAAACTTTAACCATAAACCCTAAACCTAAAAATCTAAATCATAACCCATAAACACTAAACCTTATACTATAAACTCTTAAATTAACATTCACTTATCTTACAAACCAAAATCATATATGTTGTGACTAATGGTTTATGGTATAAGATATACAAACTTTTAATATACTTTTGTGGTTTTTTTTAGATAAATAAATGTTTGATCGAGAATTCCTAATATATGTTAATTATATGGTTTTGGTTTTAGAGTTTAGGATATCACGATAAACATATAAATTTAGATGATTTGTGATTAAAGTTTAGGGTGTATATGAGATTTTTTGTACATAAACCATTGATTAACTTTTCTCCTTGATTGTCCGTATTGCTAAACTTTAGTTTGATCATCTAGGGTCTAGATCATAGGGAATTTATTATGCATGAGAGTGCTAATAAATTGCTGGAATCAATCTTAAGATAGCTAGCTATCTTTTCTCAAAGAGATTTGGTTTAGAATAGTTTGAACAATTGAATCGGTTTGTTAATGCTAGTTTAAATTCCATAGGATTTCTCAGAGAGATTTGGTCTTTCTAGGGTTTAAACTAAGATGGTAAATCTCAGCGAGAGTTGGATTTACTTGATAAAATTGTTCATGTTCTAAAGTTAAGATTTACATAATCTTTGCACGATGGGTGTCGATCGACAATGTCCGTAGATAAGTTCAGATTTGAGTCTAGTTGAAGTTCCCAACAGCCTAGTGTTTGTATTAATTGATTTAAACCCCTCATAATTTACATAATGTCTGCTTAGTTTGTAAAAACTTAAAACCACTTTTGCTTTAATTTAGAATTTATTTAAATTAGTTTGTTTAGTTTTTCGGTCTTCGTGGATTCGATCCTTAAGTACTATAACTGATATTTGCTGTGCACTTGCAGTTAGAATACATAGGGTAAAACTTTTTGTATCACTCATCCCCCCTTAAATTAACATTCACTTATCTTATAAACCAAAATCATATATGTTGCCTTAACCTCTTGGTCATGATTATCCTAAGACGATAGTAGGAAAAAAATTGAGAAAATTCAATGTGTCTTTGTTTGATCGCCATAAAAGTTGGTTGGAATATAGTGTGAATAAAGACAAAGCTTTTTGATTGGTTTACTACTTGTTTAGAGATTATACTGAAAATAAAGCTGGAAGTGATGCATTTGTGACAACGGGCTTTAATATTTGGAAAGATCCACAAACTAAATAGTCATGTATGATCGGTGAATAGTTTTCACAATAATGGATTGAGCTGATTCTTTGGTGAGACAAGGTCAATCGATCGTTCATGCTTTTCATAAGCGGGATGACATGGCAAAAAATGAATACAAGATCAGATTGAATGCTTCAATTGAATCTTGTAGGTTTTTGTTACGATTCGGATTGCCTTTTCGAGGCCATGATGAGACAGCGGGATCATTTAACCAAGGAAAATTTTTGGACCTTCTTAAATATACTGCAAAGCAAAATGGCTGGTAAGTAAGGTTGTGTAGGAGAGTGCTACTAAAAATAATCAGATGGTGTCTTCGGAAATTCATAAAGATATAGTTAATTTTTTTGCAGAGGAAGTTACTAAATCCGTCATCAAAGAAATTGAGCATTGTGTATTTTGTTTGTTGGTGGATGAACCTGCAAATGTTTCAGACAAAGAGCAAATGGCAGTGATTTTCCGCTTTGTGGATAAAAATGGGATAGTCAAAGAAAGATTTATTGGTCTTGTTCATGTGAAAGATACAAATTCTTCAACTCTGAAATCTGCTGTTGATTCATTGTTTTCTAAACATGGATTGAGTATGAAAAAGTTAAGGGGGAAGGTTACGATGGAGCTAGTAACATGAAGGGTAAATTCAATGGGTTAAGATCTTTAATTTTGAGAGAAACAAGTTCTGCATATTACGTCCACTGTTTTGCTCACCAACTCTAGTTGGTGGTCATGGCAATTGCTAAAAAGGAGAAATATGAAGTCGGAAATTTCTTTGATATGGTTTCTCTACTGTTAAATGTGGTTGGAGCTTCTTGTAAGAGAAAAGATATTATCAGAGAAGACCACCGTCAAATAATTGAGCAAGCATTAGTGAATGTAATATTAAGACGGGAAAGGGACTGAATCAAGAGCTTGCATTGCAAAGACCTGGTAATACTCGTTGGGTTCTCACAACAGAACATTACTATGGTTGGTTGATTTATTCTCCACTATCATTAAAGTGCTCGAGTGTGTCGAAAAAGACGGGTATGATGGTATCAAAAGACGTCAGGCTAATGGTCTTCTTAGATACTTTCAGTCATTTGATTTTGTGTTCTACTTACACTTGATGATGATTCTTCTTGGACTCACAAATAATTTATCAGTGGCTTTACAGAAGAAAGACCAAGATATCTTGAATGTTATGTCACTAGTGAAATCCAAGAAGCAACAACTACAAAACCTCAGGGATAATGGATGGGATTCTCTAATCAGTAAAGTTTCTTCCTTTTGTGGGAATCACAAGATTGATTTGCTCGTTATGGAAGAAAAGTTTGTTGATCCAGACAAGCGAAGGCAAAGCAAAAAAAAAACTAACTTGTATCATTACCATGTGGAATGCTTTTATGTTATATTAGATCTGAAAATTCAAGAGTTTAATGATCGTTTTGATGAAATAAACACTGAACTACTCGGTTGCATCGCATCTTGAGCCCTACTGATTCATTTCATGAGTTCAATCAGTTGAAAGTTATGAGGTTGGCTGAGTTTTATCCAGAAGATTTTAGTCATGTTGACAGGATATCCCTTGAGCATCAACTTAGTATCTACATCGACAATATTTGAGAAGATGAAAGATTTTTGAATTTAGAGGATCTTGGAGCTCTAGCACGTGTGATGGTCGAGACAAATAAGCATATTTTGCACCCTCAAGTTTATCGACTTTTGAAGCTAGTTTTGACTTTACTTGTTGCCACCGCTACAGTTGAAAGATGCTTCTCTGCGATGAAGATTGTGAAAACTACTTTGCGAAACCGAATGAGTGACCAATTCCTAAATGACTTCTTAGTTTGTCTTGTTGAGAAATTTTTTGATAAAGTGACAAATGAGGTAGTGATGAAAAGGTTTCAAGATATGAAAACTCGTTGGATGAATTTGTAGGGTATTTTTTTTAATGTTAAGACTATAATAACAATTTAGGTTTTTTTTAAAAAAGTTATTTATAATTTGTGCCCCATACTAAAAACATTTCTGGATCCTCCACTGCATGACTATGCATCATTTATATAAAAGGAGTTTAAATATGTTGAAACTGAATTTTAGGAAAACAGTTTATGGAAAGTGCATGTTTTTTACACTGTATTTTCCAGGGACTTTTTGACCACACTCCGGCCAAACGGCTGATCGGAATGGGGTGTTTGATAGTGCGTTGGAAAGTTGGTGATAAGTACTACAAGATGGTGTACTCATACGTAATAAAAACCCGAGATATATTGAATGAAAAATAAGGGTCTAAAGTGAGCATCTTGGGAGGTTACGAAAAATGGAAAGTTTCAGAATGTGAACAAATTTTTGGAAATAAATTTTCATTAATTTTTTTTGAAATAGTTCTCTACAGATTTAACCAACTATTTTTCTAGATTCGGAAAAACAGAAAACTTGCAGATCAGTTATGTATCTTTTCCTGATTCAATATTTCCAATTCGGAAAACCTGCTGATCAATTTTGTATCTTTTTCTAATTTGATATTTCCAAATCCGAAAGTCTCATGTGACTATAAATATAGATGTTCGACCCTCATTATTTCAAAAACTCAGAAAAACTCAGTTATAAATTCTCTCTGCTTCGTCTCTCTTCTTACGTCCAAGTAAGTTCTTTAGTTTATTGTTTCGAGAGTATATCGTAAATCAAGTTTGTTTGAGTGTACTACTTGTGTGCTCGAGTATTAGTCGCAATCGGTTGTATCTTGAGATTCATAAATCGTTATGCTAAAGCACAATAGGACCGATTTATTGAATTAAGAAAAAAAAATATGATAGCTTACCTCCATTATTTATGCTTATTTAAATTACATCTTTAAACTAGTTGTTGTAATTCGTTTATGTTATTGTTATCTCAATAAAATTTGCAATTTTTTAATGAAAAATTACCTAGAATAACACATAATTATATCAAAACTACTAGAATAACATATTCAAGGTGGAATATACTAGAATAACACGTATATTTTGCCAAAAGACATAATACCCCATTTTTAATATAATAATTACAAATGTGCCATTTTGACTAGAATAACACAAATATTTTGCCAAAGACATAATTTTGATGTTTTAATAATATAAATAATTAACTTCAAAACTCCAAAAATATATCTACTACTTACTTCTGAAACTAATAATTACAAAATATATATATTTTTGAATCTATTTTTATATATATTATTTAATTCGTTTTTGCCATCTAAAAAAATATATCTAATTTAAATTTTAATTATTGTTAAATTACTTAAATTATTCAAAATTACTAAAATATGAAACCAAAACCTTCCCTCATCTTTGTCATCGTCTTCATCGTCGAAAATATCGTTTCTTTCACGTTATTTCGATTTTCCACCACCAAAAACATCATCATCTTCACTCTTTTGACTAACTTTTTTCTCGTTAAATTCCACACAAAGACGAATCGGATCTGATTTCCATTGGAGGATGAACTCGTGAAATTGTCTAGAGTTTCCAACAAAGATTGGAGGTGTATCTCTTGGTAGTTTTGCCATCCTCTCACTACAAAAAAGGGTCATTTTGTATCATTTATAAAAATAGTTAAATCATTTGTAAATGATATAAAAAATATTTACATCACTTT
>OVAP01001551.1:0-23238 GCA_900406295.1 Aurinia saxatilis | reverse complement strand
TTTAGTAACAACATTGGCTGCCCGCACAGGGTGCGGGCCAATCACCTAGTAGTAGTTTAAATCTGTAATATCGAATATCATATGATCTCTTCTATAGTTAATAATTTTCACCAATTTGTGGCAATCATTCCTTCTTTCCGCTAAATAGTGAAGTGAGAAATAAAACCCCCAGCATTTATACTTGCTAATTTAACAAATCATGAGTTTATATGTTTTTATGTTGCATCACGTAAGATCCAGTTAGTATAATCTAGAGTTGTCCGATATCTTCATAATCTCTAACCAATTTGCTAAATAGTGATAATAAATATCAACCAGTTATTGCAATGGATCAAACTTATGATTAAGAATTATATCATTCATTGATGTCCAAATTTTCCAAATATCCATAACCAATACAACCTATAGTTTTTAGGAATGGATCTGTGGTCACTACTCATTTGTATTTTTACGGCAGTTGATTGACCTTTCTTATGGTAGACATTGATGTCATTCTCCTACACAAGTATATATATACTCTTCACAACCCGCAGGGAAACCCACCTCCTAATTATTAGCGGAACAAATTGAGTATCATCGAGTTCGAGTTTTTATGTATTTCTCAAAATGTGCTGACTAGAAAGGAGAAAAAAATGTATTTCTCAAAATGCATCCATTTGTACTATTTACTCTGAAAATCCTTTTTACCCTTTTCATCAGTAATTGGGTGAAATGAGAAAAAAAAACAGCCAGAAAAAAAGAGACGCCAAAACCCTCTTTAAACCCTTTCTATCATGTTGACAAAAAAAAAAAAAAAAAAAAAACCCTTTGTATCATCAGTCAGTACCCTAAAAAAAAAACGAAGGGAATTCGGCGCTTCTCCAAATGAAATCCATTTTCCGTTCCATTTCTCACCGCCGTCAAACCGGCCGGCGAACATTCGCCGACACAGCGGAAGAAGCCTTCAAATTCGTAAGAGACAGAGGCCTCGACCACGCCGTCGAACGAGAGAAGAATCTCAGACCACTTGTCAGCATCAAAGACCTAATCAGATCAGAACCTTCCAAATCAGTTCCGATCACAGTCATCACAAACCAAAAGGACTCCTTACGAGTCCCTCTCCGTCCGATCGAGTTCATCAGAACCTTCCCTTCCGTTTTCCACGAGTTTCTCCCCGGAGGAATCGGCGTCCAACCTCACATCAGCCTCACGCCGGAGATTCTAGACATCGACGCCGAAGAGCACTTGGTTTACGGTACTGATTCTTATAAGCAAGGCTTAGCTGATAGGCTTTTGAGGTTGCTGATGATTAATAGGATTAACAAAATTCCGTTGGAGATTCTTGATTTGTTGAAATGGGATTTAGGTTTGCCTCTGGATTTTGTTGATACTATGGTTCCTCAGTTTCCTGATTATTTTAGAGTGATTGAGTCCAAGTCACGTGGATGTAGTGGCGAATTGGAATTGGTTTGTTGGAGTAACGAGCACTCTGTATCTGTGTTAGAGAAGAAGGCTAGAGCAGTAGGGAAAGGAGAGTATACGAAAGGATCTCCGATTGCTTTTCCTATGAAGTTTTCAAATGGGTTTGTGGTTGATAAGAAGATGAAGAGATGGTTCGATGAATGGCAGAAGCTGCCGTATGTTTCTCCTTATGAGAATGCCCTTCATCTGTCTGCTACTAGCGATGAGTCTGACAAGTGGGCGGCTGCTGTTTTGCATGAGATCTTGAACCTTTTTGTGTCGAAGAAGGTTGACAAAGACGCTATTTTGCATCTTGGTGAGGTTATGGGGATGAGGTCAAGGTTTAAGAGAGTTCTCCATCATCATCCTGGTGTTTTTTACTTGTCGAGTAAGCTTAGGACTCACACTGTAGTCCTTAGAGATGCGTACAAGAGGGGGATGTTGATAGAGAGTAATGAATTGGTGACCATACGTAACCGGTACATGAAACTCATGAGTAAGGTTAAGAAGCAAAACAATGCAGTGTCTAGCAGGAAGAGAGAAGATAAGGGGAGTGTAGAAGGAGAAGTCGGTGACACTGATGCAAAGGCTGAGAGTGATGATATTTCTGGTTCTGAAGACGAGGAGGAGCGTGAAGAAGATTCTGTTCAGGACGACAAGAATGATGATGAGGATGAGGATGAAGATGAAGATGAAGTGGATCAAAACCAGAATCTGAGGCGTGGTCGTAGAAATTCAAGTCCAAGAGCAGGTAGGGGGAATTTTGGGAAATCAGGTTCACAAGAGAAGCCGCATTCAAGTCCAAGAAGAGGTAGAAGGAGTTTCGAGAAATCAGATTCACAGGAGAAACCACGATCAGGGCGCAACAAGATCAACTTAAGGACAGAAAAGAAGAGTCAGATGAATTAAAGATCGAATCAATCTTTACTGGTGGCTGCATTTTGACCTGGTCCGTTCCTTCTCCTGTGTAGTAGTATCTCTTGCTGTAGCTTATCTTTTCTTATTCTTACCCTCAGTACAGAAAACCAAGTTTTTTTAAAGAGTTATAATTTTATGATTATGCTCAGACCTTAAAACTTGAGTTTTCCTGGTTGATTTTACAAACTCATGATACAAGTAGTTAAAGTAGTGAGTCTCATTCATTAACAACATCAATGTAATGAGCAACATCTTGTTGCAGAGCTTTTTGATCTCTATCTTCACTGAGATATCTTGAGCGACATGGACAAGTTAAGAAGAGTTATGACAGATGTGAAGCAGAGCAGGCAGAGGAACCTACAGTGTTTAACCACTGGAGATGGTTAATGGATTGAAGCTGTTGTGCACGAAAGAGAAATATAAAATCTTTAGAGATTTTTCCTTTACATCTGTAACATTTTAGTGGCATTGGCGTGTGTAAAGTATCTTCTCTACTACTATTATTATGCATTGACAAATCATAAAGGAAAATTGATACAAACCGTACCACTTCAATCCCCTATATGATTTGGGAAATCTCATAACATCAAACTAAAACCCCAATCTCTGAAAGTCAACTGTTCTTGGCCATTGTGCTCTTTACCTGGTTTCAAGACTGATCTCAAATTTCCAACTCATAACATTTGCTTTGCTGACACCGTTCTTGTAATTCCATAGTTGAGAGTCGAAGTGCCCGACAAAAAGAAGTCCTTTGTATGGGGGGCTAATATGGCCATGGCATGTCCCAAAGTTTTTGGGGAACAACCTGTGTCTGTGTCGGATTTTGAATCATTGTGATTTTTAAAAATTTAAATACATGTACATCCATTCCTCATCATTGCTTTGACCAAACTTACAGAGATAAGATTTTCAAAAGAAAATAAATGTTTTTTTGTTTTGTTATGAAAAAACCACACTAAAAAGGGGAATAAAGGAAATTATAGGCCTGTCTTCAATGGTGTTTGGCTTTTTATGGCCAAAAATGGTTTCTTATAAGCTTTCATTATATTCCCTTTTTAACCATTTCTGGCAAAATGCGCAATCCGATATTCCTTTCTCTTTTCTGTTTAATTAAGATTTCAACGTCTAAAAATGATTATTATTCCAATTAGCAAACTCACTAAGCAACCGAAACAGACACAAAAGAAACATAAACAAACGAGCAACTAGTTATAAAATAGCCACAAAGAAACAACAATGAGAGTCTTCCCCAAGTGGTTTTGACCCCACAATTTGATTACAAAACATCACCCAACTTGTCATCATTCCCATTACGATCATCATCTAACAACAAGGACGACTCTTCATCTTTCCCAACTTTATTCATCTCCAAATTACTCAATCTCATCGCCCTCACAGCTTCCCCTTCCCAATCAGTCTTTGCCAATACCGCATACAGTATTGAAACCGCGCAAGCCGCTTGAGCCGAAAGTAACCCAAACCACAACCCACTAAACCCAATTTTCAACCAAAATGCTAGTCCAACCGCCACAGGTGTCCCCACGAAATAAAATGACCCAAGATTCACATGTGCTCCAACCGCAGGCCGAGCTGTCCCTCTTAGAATCCCGCAACCGGTGGTCTGCGGGCAATTTCCTAGCTCGCATAGCCCGACGATTGGCATCACAGAAGCAACCAACACCTTGAGTGGTACATAGTTAGTGAATAACCCGGCCCAACGCTCTTTTAGTACCACGGTCCAAGCCACATTCAATGCTCCTATTACAAATGCACAAGCTAGAGCCACATTTGCAGCTAGTCTTGCCTTGTATGGTCTACCAGCACCAAGCTCGTTCCCAACCTGAAAGAAAATCAAATCTTATAAGTTAGTTATTGAAGCCAAACCAAACCCTTTTGTCACATGTAATGGAAACAGAAAAAGACAAGTGGTTTTCAAGTGTCATGAGACTGGCAACAATAAAATAGACCACACTTGACTAATGACTACTTTCTTTTCAACCACTTTTTATTTAATTTTATTTTTAGGTATGTTCATGTCCAATCACAAAGCACAGGGTGACCTATTAATGGAAGTCGATGCAATATTTTTCACAACCTCCACATCACATTGCACGTTTTCTATCCTTTTTATTTTCAGAAAAAGCTCAAGTTACATGAACAAAGGAGCTTCTAAAACATTTATAAAGAAAACAATACTATATGACAATAACAAGAAGAAAGTACAACAAAATCTTTCTTAAACAAAGTTTCTAGCCACTTGTAAAATGCTTTAACACACTTTCAAGTTCCAAGACTTTTTTTTCTAAGTGCCGAATCTAATTAATTAATTACTCATACCCTCCTCTCCAATCCAATTATTAAGACTAATAATGTAGGCTAAAAGACGTTTCATCTATACAATGATTTTGACATTCAACTTCCAAACTCAAATTATCTCAGTCAATAACTATTTTGACTCAAATCATGACCAATTTGACTCAAGAGTAATAGTAATAAAAAAGAGAGAGTGACACATACCCGAGCAGAGACGCATCCAGCTAAAGCCATAGGAACAGTATACATAAGACTAGTGGTCTGAATCAAAATCCCAGTGGCAGCCACAGCAAGTTTAGGATTCTCCAAGTAACCACCCATCACAGTCACAATCTCATACCACCACCACTCCAAACATATCCCCAAACAGCTCGGAACCGCCACTCTCATCAACGGTCCCAACCCACGAACAAACTCAGCCAAACCCAACGACTGAGCCACCGTAGAGCCACTAACTCTCTTCACCAACCTCCCACTGAACCAAACATATCCCACCAAAAGCCCAACCATAATCAAATTCGTCACCACAGAAGCAGTGGCCACACCAGGAACACCCCAACGCTTAACCATCACAAGCCAGTAATTCAACGGCACGTGGAACATCACAGCTGCTAACGTGCACCACATCATCGGTTTCGTCACTCTTTGAGACCTCAAGTAAACCCGTAACGGCTGAAGCAGAGTATTAGTCAAAAGATCAGGAAGTGCGTAGAGACAGTACTCGGCTGCTGTGGCCGTTATCTCCGGGTCTTGACCCATAAACAACATGATGGGTCCGAGGTTGATCCACAGGAGACTAATGGGCACGGAGGTGATCAAGAGAATCACGACCATACGGTGAAGAGAGAGCGAGAGAAGATCCCAGTTCTTGCTGCCAAAGGCTTGGCTACACACTGGCTCGAGACCCGAGGCGAGTCCTACTAAGACTGAGTAGCCTGTGATGTTTGTGAACCCGATGGAGAGAGCACCTCCGGCTAGCTCGAGACTACCGAGACGGCCGAGGAAGAGGACGGAGACCACGGCTCGTAAGTAGACTAGACAGTTCATTGCTGTGATTGGTAAGACCATACCCCAAAGCTCTTTTAGCTCTTCTATGACTTGAGGAAGAGTTGGGCTTTTGTGGGAATAGAATTCATCTGATCGGTTTTTGTCCTCCATTGAAAAAAGATTCGATGAAACAATAGAAGAGGTGAATCTCTTTGGTTTTAAAGGAGAAGGAGAGAAGAAGAAGAAGCCATGGGAGGGGAGAAAGTTTGGGAGCTTTACGGGTGAAACAGAGGAGGGAGATGAAGAGGACGTGAAGCTGAAACAGGGGAGCTAGAAAGGAAAGCGAAAACAAAGTAAAAATGCAGAAAAATAAAAATCTGTTCGTTTGTCTCCTGAAAGTGAAAGGAGGAAAGCTGCATTAAATAGAGGAGCAAGAGTTTTTTTTTTTTTAATAATTATTATATCTATATATCAATGTTTTTTCTTTTGCTTTTCTGATATATATCTGCACATTATTTTTTTTAGTTTTTCAACAAATATATTTGAAAATTATATGAGTGTGACTGGTGGCATATCGGCCGACAGAAGAAGTCACCGTTTTTATGCCACCGATCACCAAAAGGATCAAATGTAAAAGATAAGAATAAACGGTTTAAATAGATGGCAAGAAAAAAAGGTACAAAACAGAGGATCAAGTGGTTCAATCGTAATTTTATATTTATGAAAGATGGTTTTTGTTATATTTAGGTATGTTTTTCTTCTTTTTAATTTTGTGTCAATATTTTTATTTAAGCTCTTACAATACTACTAATCAAAACTATTTTGTAACTAATATATTATGTTCTTTTTATTCTTTTGAGAACAGATAAAACCACTTTTATTTATCATACCATGATATCTTATGTCATTAATCATGTTCTATAAGCTTTCATAGGGTTTTGTAAAAGGTAATAGTAATGTAATCTTTGTAATAAAAAAAAAATGCATTCTGTATACTTCTGGATATGAATGGAATTATCAAACTAAGTGAAAATCAATAATTTCATGGTATTAGAAGTTTCGATTTCTTGCATTTTCTTGGGATATCTTTCTACAATACATGTGTCTATATCTCAGAACAACAAAATAATCACAATCTCTATGCATGTCGTATTCGATGAAACTAGGTAGATATCAACCCACAAACACACGTGGAGATGAGAGTGAATAGCGTTTGACTAGTTTATATATATTTTGTCATGAATGAAACTATCGCAGGCGAAATTAATCCACTTCATAGGAGATTAGTTCTAGCCAAATCAAATATCGGTCGATGGGTTTACCCCAATGATTACACAACTTTTTTTTTTTTTTTATAATAAAATTGGTGTTAAAGACATTTTCTAATTATGAAAAAACAATAAAAGAATGATGCACTGTAGCGTAATTTAATGAAAGGCTGACAAGAATTCACTGATATTTAGTTTGTCTTCAAATGTAAATATTTTTATCACCGGACCACAACATACTACAACGAGAGAACTCATAAACCTAATTAATTTATATACAATTTGCAAGAAAATTAATTTATATATCTGCAGGAGAATAAACTGGATCCTGATACTATCGGGGTTTGATATATATTAATAAATGTTATTAGAGTGTAAGCATTTTTCCATTCCAAATATTATTGTTAACATATGTACTCAACTCACTCTCTTTCTGTTTATTTGATATTTTGATTTTTTTAATATTAAATGATGTTTTTGAGTTTTAATGCAAATTTAATTAATTTGTCATTTTACTATGTAGTTAATGATTAGTACTTGTAATCTACTGGTTTGTGCTAGTGTAGTTACCATGTCACCGTTTGAATTTGAGTATAACTTAATGTATATTACATAATTGTTGATGAAAAAAGATTGCAGTGATTGATTAGTTTGTTTTGAAACTGATGATAAAATATGTTTTATTTAATTTTTAATATTCTTTTTGACTATGTAAAAAACCTAGAATATTAACTATATAAAACATAAATTTTGATATATGAATACAAAACTTTTATCATTTATATTTATATATATATATATATATATATATATTTTGATGAATGAAATCAATACACGAGAAATAAAATCAATAATTTTATAAAAAGATTCAAATGATGTACGGAGCTGTCTAGAACCTCTTGATATTATTTTAGAAATTCTTTCATATAAGTATTATTTTAATAATGAATAACAGATTTTAGTTCAGTTACCTTTTTTTTTAATTATTATTTGTTGCGTATTACTTCCGACTCAAATTTAGGTGGTGATACAATGACAGTGTTAACACAACTGCTTGACTATAAATCATGATTAAAATTTAGTTCAGTCTAGAGATGATATATTCTAAGATATATTATAATTATAAGTTATACAATTACGTATAAAAAAAAGTTGTGAGAGTTTAAATTTAATGGTAAGTTCTATTATGGAGTACGTCTTTTTAAAATTTGTTGGGATTCTGATACTTCAGACTTGTACCGTCTCTGATCCCCTGTAACTACAAGGGAATCAAATGTACGACCACACACGCACACACAAAACTGCTATAACAGGTACAAATTGAACTATTCTTAAACTAATATGAAAATTATAACAAAATTAAAATAAATGCCTGCTGAATAATATGTTTTCGAGCAAGAATAAAGAAGGAGGAAATGGTGGGGGTGGCTGAGTGAATTAAGGGTGAAAGGAGGTTACTTATATATAATATATATACCCTCTGTTCTTAGAGAGTGTTGTTTTAGACTTATTTTCTGTTTTAGAAAGAGTATTGTTTTCATTTTCCAATACAACTTTTAATGCTAAATTCTTACTTTAACATCAAAACAAAGAAAAATATGAACAGAAAACTTATTATTTAGGGACATAACAAATTTTTTAATATATTTTATTAATTTGTGTGCAAAGAGTCAAAACGACACTTTTTAAGAAACGGAGGGAGTATAAATATATACGCATTGATCATTGATAACTTAGTCCATTAATATGATGATTCACTACTCTCATCTCTTTTGTTTGTTTGTAGAATTCAGCTAAAAGCCTAAAAAAGAGAGAAAATTAATTAAAAGTACAGACAATTATGTGATTATTTTGGGTATCGAAATGGAAAAATAGTGGATAAAGTTTTAGTTTCAAGGGTACAGTGTATTTTAAAAGTATTACCCAAGATATACTAATCTTGATAAAATTACCTAAAACAATGGTCTTCTTCTTTTAGTTGAAATAATCAAGATTTCAACTTTTTTATGACTCAAATAATATGTTTTTTTCTTTAACTATTTTTATAATTTCAAAATTATAGTAATTGCAAACTAAAAATAAATTCATGAATAAGTTTTTGAACTTCGCTAAAATACAAGATTTATCACAAATCTAGAAAAAATGGATCGTTGAAATCTGTTAAAAATACATAGACTTTTCGCAAATATAATGAAAAAGAATATTTGGAGTCTATTAAAAATACTCGTCCACAAACACCAGAAGTATCATGGGTGAAGGGCGTATGGTTCCATCACAACACCTCTAAATTTGCGTTTCAAATCGATCCACGACAATTTACCAACATGTGACCGACTCATGCAATGGGGACATATAGCTTCAATGGCATGTGTTTTGTGTCAACGGGATGTTGAAACGAGGACTCACCTCTTTTTCACTTGTACATATTTAACTGAAGTCTGGAAAATTTTGATGTTGTAAGACTCTTGCAAAAAGACTACTCAATTGATTGGCACATCCTGGTCACACACTTAACCAGTCTCCAATATGATATGGTAAGGTTATTTATCTTCAAGTATATTTTTCAAGCGACAATGTATTATATTTGGAGGGAATGCAACAATCACCGCCATGGCAAGGACCCAATGCCTGCCTCCATCACTGTCCGCACTCTCGATCACTTCATGCATAATCAATTTAGCTCCATTCGTCGTCTTGATGACACCCGATACGAGTAAAGATTGCAACAATGGTTTGTTGCTCGTTAGATTCTTTTTTTGGGGGTTTTGAGACAATTAATTAAAACAAAGCTCATATTCTTTTGAATAGCTACACTAAGATTACAACCGGATGAAAATCAGAGTAATAAGTTTAGAAGTAATTAGTGGAAAATAGTTAGTGGAATAATAGTCTTTTCTATGTATTTTTCTTCCATTCTTTGTTAGAGTACCAAAATCTAGCGTCAGTTTTTTATGAGACCCATACAAATTTAGTGGAATACATTTTTTAAGCAAAAGATTAATTTATAGAGGAATTCAGTGGAATGGGTAATTACTCTAAACTTTATTCCTCTAACATGTCATCCAGTTACAGCCTAAGATGTAAAAACAAATTTTTTATTTAAACAATACTTTAACATTCATTCAAAAAAAAAAAACATAGATTTGTAGCAAATTTGCCTGATATTATTTTGTAAGTCTACCAAAAATGCATAAACTTAATGTAAGTCAATTCATATACTAAAATTAAATCTGCCATTTATAATTTTGAAGTCTACATAATTTTCAAGCAAGTCTGCCAGATGTTAGAGGACTGAACATAAATCTATTATAGACTTTCGAAGTTTGCCAAAATATGCAAAATTGATGCAAGTCTATCAGATATGCTCATACCAAATATAGTTTTGTTATACATACTTTTTTAAGTCTGCAATATCTTAACATGTTGAACATAAATGATAAATATGTCATATAGTATTAGAAAGTATGCCAAAATGTGCAGATTTAACAAAAGTATGTTAGATGTCAATAGACTAAATATAATTCTACCATATATAAAATTTTGAAATTTGCCAAAAAATAGTTAGTCTTGGTGAAAGTATGTTGATAGTGATGATATTTTACCGCTTTTCGATATGATTTTTCGGTGTTTTTAATAAAGAAACTGTTTGATTTGAAACATAAACTACTAGATTTCACATTTTTCTGTTTGCAAAGTGTTTTTGTGAAAACAATGCATTTTAGGTCATAAATAGGTATTTTCTACCAAGTCCAATAAGTCAACATCAGAAGTCCATATCCGGATGAAGAAGATGTTTATTTTAGAATGAAGTGAGGAGTTAGGACAATCAAGCCACGTGAGTTAGCTTTCACATAGGCTTGGAATCGAGTCATTAGCCCTCAAGAGTAAGAAGTTAAGCCCAAATTACTGAAGGAGTATCCATAAGCCCACAAGACATGAAGTCCTAATTGACCGGACCAGAGGCCCACCGATCGATCGAAGCCCATTATGTCAAAGAAGGTTAGAGAACAAATTCAGATATACACCGTTGCATTCGGAGAGATATTTGATTAAGTTGGAGATAAACTTAGAAGATACTTAATATTCGGAAACGCGTTTAAAGATGTCAATCGATCGGTGAAAATAGCTATGACCGATCGATCAAGAGAAGATAAACACAAATATTTAGATTCTTATCCAAATATTCTTCCCGATTTATCTCGGTCAACATCTCGACCCTCTCCCCTATAAATACAGAAGACTGAAGTCCGAGAGAAACATCAGAAAACTCTCTAAAGCTTTCAGGCATCCAAGCTAATAGTTTACCAGTTTTTTTTCAGTTTTTTCACTTTTATTGCTTTGATCATTGCTTCAAGGACGAAGTTTGTAATCTCTGCATTCCGGAGAAGCTATTCTGAACCCTTTTAATACAAGCAATTTTCATTGTCATTATGTCTACTTTTACCATGTCTGAGTAGTCTTTTAGTTATGAATAATGTTTTGCTAAGAGGAATCATGGTTTGGTAGATAGGCAATAAGATTATGTAATGAATAGTTTATAGGCTTACTTTCATAGCAGAGCTTAATACAAATCATATGATAAATCTGCTACTAATACACCACTTAGAGTAAGAGATCTAGAACTTGATAATGAAAGCTTTACTATTTATAGTTTAGTAAAATTTGATTTCCTGAACTTAATGCCTAGATTAATTGAATGATCAGCCCATAGGTTCTCTTTCTGAAAGATATATGTTAGAGGTAACTCGGATACCAATTGAACTAGACTGGCTAAGCCTGACCATAAGGATAGTCAGTTATTAGTGATTTCAACTATATATCCTAAACTAGGATTTACATAGATTACTACCCTGAATAATTCAAACCGTGATTCTCTGATGCATTACTTAAATTCCTAATGCTTTTTAATCATTGAATTTTCTCACGTTTTATTTTGTTTTAATAATTTCAGGTATTGATCGATCGACCGCATAATCTGCCATCGACCGAAAGGTGTTTCAACCGATCGATCAGTTCATATGACTGATCGATCGTAACCAAAAACCATTTCATTTTGATGCTTAGCTCGAGTGAATTTGGACGTGCTACTGTGTACACTTTTCTCTCTGTGGATACGATCCCTAAGTACTACTACGAGACCTGTGCGCGTGCAGAAAATATTTTGGGCGAAAAGTAATCCCCATCATATGTTGAATATCCAAAGACTAAACATAAGTCTTCTAGATAGATGTGCGTGCTGGAATTTCCATGGGAAAAGATTTATATCATCGAGGATTTCAAGCGGTAAACTATTATGCATAAGATTTAAGGAAAGATGCTCGAACAACGAATGTTTAAATCACCCAAACTACCTGATAATCTTGTGAAATTCAAATGAACACGAGAATGAATGATAACAAATGTTTATTATGAGGCTGAAGGTGGATTAAAGGGTGTGTTTCACCTCGGACGTGCAAAGTGAAATACTAGATTATGGTTTTTAGCTCGGGGAATGGAAATGGAAAGTGTGTAGTGCGATTGTATGGGGTGAAGAAAAGTTGTCATGTAATTTTTGCTCCATTGCTCTTTTATAACCTCTTCCTTTTGCAGTCTTATGTACCAGACCTCATATTTCATCATAATTGACCACATTAAAATTTAGACTTACCGTTATCCTTTATTAGATTTTCAGTTACATATTTCAAACTCAAAGCACTTTGACTCTTGATCGTGGATTTGGGGCGGAAGTTTTTTATAATCTAATTTTGAGAATGAACCTTACTCTCTTAATGGGTCTAGAACTTTAGTCGTCACAGATAGTCCCCCAATTCTTTAAAAAAGCTTGGTCCGTTTGGAAAATTTAAGTCGACTGGGGCTTGGTCTTTTTGGAAAATTTAAGTCGACTGAGTGTCAAACCTTTGTTTTAAATAAATTGTTTCCTTCTCGAGTCTTCTCTCTTTTTCCGTGTACAAAATAAATAGTTTATTTTCATGTTTCTCGGAAACTTCCTTAATTCGAGGTTCTTACAATGTCTTCTCCTTCTGTGAAATCTAATCAGTGAGGGTTGTCTTTGTGCTATAAAAAATCTTTTAAAACCCTTCGTAAGAGATATAAGCCTTTGTTGTGCTTAGGGTTCCTAGGCAAGGTGGAACCCCGAATGCGGTTCCTCATGGGCACCGTTGTACTTACGAGTTTTTTTTCTCTACTGTCGTCTTCAGTTTCCTATTCTGAGGATGCTACTGAAATTTGACTTATTGCGACCTCTGCTTATATCAACTTTCTCTTGATATGTAGAGATATTTTGTGTCTCTTATACATGGGTGTCAATACTGGTGGGTCTAACTCCGTTTATCGATTGCTAGCTCGTTTTAGACTTTCTTAAGGGGGAACAATAATGGTGGAAATCTTATTCTATACTTTAGAGTTCATTAACAAAATGTATATTTTCCGCGATAGGTGTCGATCGACACTCATTTTTTACTACAATATTAATTCTGTGTGTACCGAAATTCACACAACCACAAACTTATAAATAGGAAACTTTTAAGGGATCGTCGACTATCTTTTTGTACGAATCACTTGTAAAGATGACAGCGGAGAAAACAGAAAAAATCGGACCGAATTTAAAGACAAAACTGAAAGGCAGAAAAGACAAAGAATAGATGAACACGAATTTTATTTCTAAAACTCTCTAGGTCGAGAGGTTTTAAGATGTAAAAAGATACATTATGAGTTATGCTAAGCAAGATATTTATACTCTCGACTAAACCGTCCTAGGTCGTAGGGCTTATCATGAGCTTCCTTCCTTTTCTTCATAGACTGCTTCTTAGATAACTTCTGTTTCTCCGATGTGAATCGGAGAATTTCCATTTCTCCGATGTGAATCGGAAAAACTTCCTTTTCTCTGTTGATCCTTCAGTAGCTTTCCTTTTCGTCGTCCACCAAAGGAAGACTTCCTTTTTCATATATATGTATTCAAATCTTCACGAATCTTCTAGTATGATCTACTGAATGGCTTGGTTTGGATATCGGCCCATGATGGGATATCCGACGATTTTAGCTTGTCGAGAGTTCTTCTGGATTCACACGATTGTTTGATAATCTTGTGAATCATATGTGTTTGGATAGCTACCTCGTTAAAAACCTTAGCAAAGAAAACCACTTGGGAAAAACCTTACCAAGGGAAAAAGAGTGTAACTATTGAGATCTTTGTCGATCGTATAATGAAATGTTCGTTGTGGATCTTTAGTTCTCGTTGGAACTGAAATGTTTGATACGATCCACGGAATGGTATTGAACCTTGATGATTGTGTTGTCCCGCGACCTGTTGTGCATGCATGGGCCGCGGGAAGTAATATCTTAGCAATTCCTTGAGCTGGCCTAGAGCTCGGGTCACGGAATGTACGAGCTAGGAAGCTCGGGTCGCGGGAGTCCTGCCCGAAGACAAGATGCGACCTGGCCTTCTGCCCGTAGTTCGCGGGACGTGTGAATGAGACAAAAATGCGAGCCACTCCTCATCCCAGGTCGCGGTTCGGACCAGTGGGAGGAAATGGCGAGCTGGCTCGGCTTTGTTGGTCGCATGAGCCTATCCGGAAGCAATGCGCGAGCTGAAGACCGGTCTAGGTTGCGTGAAGCATTCGGACGCGGACTAGGCGAGCTGGCTCAGGTCCATGTCGTAAGCCGATGAGCCATAAGCTTGTCCGGGTCGCGGAATCAAACTAGGAGGAGGAACATGTGAGCCGAGTTTGCCGAAGGTCACGTGTCCTTCCCCATTGTGTGATTTGCGAGCCAACATGTCCCTTGGGTCGCATAATGCGGGTCTGGAGGACACTTGCGAGCCGACTTGCATCATCCGGGTCGCGGGAATCATCTTGGTCTGAATAGGTGAGCTGGATGTGCTCCCAGGTCGCGGAACTTGTCTAAAGGGAGAATCTACGAGCCGTAGCCGCGACCAGGTCGCGAGACGAGTGAAGAAAACGAAGGACATGAATTCGCGGGACACGTCTGGGGGAGGTCACGCGAGCCGTAGACTCTCCCTGGGTCGTAGGTTGGTGACTTTTGGATCAAGACCTCTCGGCAATCAATCCTTGCGGTAATTCATTCACATGCGAATCAGAACACCAATCATAGCGATTCTCGATGATCATGAGCTATTTACGACTTAGTCGTTTACATGCTATCAAACTTAGGGGGTGAAATCCAACCCCCACAATTATCCCCCCAACTTTGCATTACTTAGTTAGTGATGGAGAGTTCAAATGTGGTTTGAAGATTGATGCACGGTGGTTAATTGCAAACCGTAGGATGCACATGATCGTAGTCGCGATACCTAATCGGAGAAGAGATTGTTCTCGTGCGGGTTGTGACCTCAAGTCGGAGTTTATGGGCATTCTCTTCCACTCTTCCCTTGTTTATCAAAGGGGTAAACTGAACTCGTCGCAAAGACAAGCTGCCTACGTACCCGGAGAAGGGATCAAGTCGATTAGTAGTTCATTGTTAAATGCTAGGTGTGGAAAGTGCTGGCCGCAAGAAGTCGATTGCGAGTTTTACGCTGATGGTATTTCTTCTACGATGAGCGATAGTTGCGAACTAGCTCTTCAACCTGGTTCATATGAACTGATGATAGAGGCGTTTTAAGAGCCACACGAGTTATTAATGTTGGCGTTTTAAAATCCTGTCCGCTTTGGACTGAGTCATGATGACTTGATTCGAACGAATCGATGAGTTATTGACAATGGCGTTTTAAGAGCATGTCCGTTCTGGACTTAGTCACGATGACTTGTTTTGGACGAATCAATGAGTTATAGACATTGGCGTTTTAAGAGCCTGTCCGCTCTGGACTTAGTCACGATGACTTGTTTTGGATGAATCGTAAATAGATACGACTTTGCTTGGATCGTTATATTATTCCATCCCTTCTCTTCTTCCACACTTAGAGAAAATTTGAAATTGAGATATGAACAAGATGATTATAGCATGTACCATGGAGATTGGTTGGAACGGAAGGGACGAGAGTTGATTATCGAGAGGACAGAACGAAAGCGAGCTTCAAAGGCTTTAGATCGCATATTCTTATTCGGGAATGAAAGCGTGAGCTTTGGTTCTCGAATGAGTCTTGAGGTTGCAGGTTTGCCAACCTTGATGCTTGCACGAGTCATGAAGACATGCTGAGTCTTCCCGCGAGCCGTGATCTTCATCCAACTCGCACCTTTTGCTCCGAGCTAAGGCAATGGGTCATGCATCGGATATGGAGGAAGGAACGACGAGCTATGTGAATCCCGCGAGCTAAGAGCCTTTCGCGAGCTAAGTGACTCTCATGGCTCACATGTTCATTCTTCATCTCGGAGATGCGAGCCATTCGAGTTCCTCGGGTCTCGGCCTCGCGCTGCTTAGAGAACATGCAAGCCGGAGTGACTCCCCTGCTTTTCATGCGAGCTGTAATGGAGAGGTGGGTCGCATTTTGTTGAGACATGAAGAAGGAGAGAGCCGAGCAAGTTGTCTGAGTTGCGATGCTGTCTTGTTCGGAGGTGAGATGATCGCGAGTGATTGTGTTGTTCTCTATAATCCCAGCTTGGTCGATGGCCCGAATGGTGAAAGCTTAGATGATCAAATTGTTTGTGGGTTGCGGAACATGTTTCTGAAGGTAATGCCGTAAAATGGGATGAGCGACCCAAAAGTTTTGTGGATGGGGATGTGCCGTTGTAGACACTTGTCCGTTGACTTATGTTTTCATTTGTCCTGTAGACTTGGCATATGATTGCCGGTTTGATACTTGATTTTTCTGAGTTTGATAACTCATACTCTTTTGTGTCTGGATGGCTTTATCCACTTTTGGTAGACTTTGAGGATTCTGCCGATAGGCCATTTAGCGTTTGAGCTTGTTTCTACGAGATAATTTTTCCGATGAATCTAATGCGTTTGCGAGTATGATAACTCGGCTTATTATTATATATATATATATATATATATATATATGTATTTAGATAATGTTTTGGGTTTGCTTTGTGACTGTTTGGTCATGTGATGAATGTGTAAGAGCAAGTTTACGATGGTGCATTGAAGCAGTGCTCATGTGGTTATGTTTTAGCCGCTTGGCGAATATTTTTCCATAAGACCAACATGTTAGTTAGGTTTTGACGACATAGTCTTTGATCTGCGACTTATGTTTGTTTGAACGATTCATTGATCGTTTGGTAGCGAATCAGTACGACCACTGATAAATGAGGGAGAGCAAAGTTTGCGATTACGTGCTTGAACAATGCTTGCATGGTTATGCTAGCTGCTTGGTGATTTTTTTCTCTCTTATACCAATGCATTGATTGGGTTTTGATGGATCACTTGATCGGAGCGATCTTGCTTTTTGCAGAGAGAAAATGCATAAACCAAATATCCCTCCTTGCGACGTTGCGTCAAAGATGTGCCCATGGGATGTCGTGACCAGTGTGTTAACTGGTTTCGATCGGCGAATCGGTAGGACGATTGTCCGATGAGAGAGAGAGAGCAAAGTTAGCGATTATGTGCTTGAGCGATGCTTGCATGGTTATGCTAGCCGCTTGGTGATTTCTGCTCCCTAAGATCAATTCATTGATTGGGTTTCGATGGGTCACTTGATCGGAGCGATCTTGATTTTTGCGGAAAGAAAATGCATAATCCAAATATCCCACCTCGCAACGTTGCGTTGAGGATGTGCCCTTGAGATGTTCGTGACCAGTGTTATGTTAAACTGGATTTTAAGACGAATTTGTTCCTTCCAAACCCTTGCTCTGTCCTCTAGCAAGAATCCTTCTGATAAACAAATCGTCGCGCGCGTTACCGTACGAGGTGTTGATGTACCCGGGTGTTTACATTGTTGTGATCAGCAACAATGGTGGCATTTTAATACGCCCAAAGTGAGCTGTGATAAAATTGTTAGCTTTCATGCTAAGTCTCCGATGATAATTTGCGATTTAAGAGCTCTAGTATGGGATTTTCATCGAAGTAGTGTAGATCACAATCCTATCTCAACCTCAACCTCTTCCCCTCGGAGAAGATGTCGAAGTTAAAATTGAGATAATGACCGTATCAACACATTAGAGAGATGTGGGTGTTGTTGTTGAAGTTGGATTCGTCGACTTACGATGAAATGTAAATTGCGGAGATCCTTATGAATTTGTGGTGTGCGACCCAAATATGTTTGATGGTCGTGAGATGAGTGTTGATAGTGTGTTTCCGCGAGCTGGGAGTGGCTTCAGGTTGCGGATTGCGTATCAGTGTTATGTTTCGCGACCCAGAGAGGTTTCTGGGTCGCGGAACTTTGCTTGTTTGATGCTTTTGCGACCCAGAGTGCGTTTGGGTTACGGGGAAATGTGTAGGCATTGTTTCCACGACCTAGAGATGGTCTCGGATCGCAGAATGAAGCCTTGATGTTTCCGCGAGCTGGGTGTAGCAACAGGTCACAGGAAGAGAGTGGGATTGTGTTTCCGCGATCTGGAGTTGGTTCCAGGTTGCAAAAGATTGCTTGTGAGTTGTTTCCGCGACCCATAGATGATCTTGGGTCGTGGAACATGCCTTTGTTCATGCTTCTGCGACCCGGAGTTGATCTTAGGTCGCGCAATGTTGCCTTGGACATAAACTTTCGAGCTGTATCCTAGCAAAGTGTGAAAATTTGAAGTATTGTAAGGAATGAAGTGTTCCGTAATACCTGGATTGACGTTGGGTTGGTTGATGTCATCCGTTGAAATGGTTGCTTGTGGAAAAATTTTCGCTGGCTGTGAAAATGAGTAGGAGTATACTCTCCCACTCCCCCTTTTTTTATCGGAGGGGTCAACTGAACTCATTGCAAGGATGAGCTGCCTACGTACCCTCGAAAGGGATCAAGTCGACTCGTAGTTCATTGTTGTGATCGGCCAGTACTTAGTGATAGTACTTCTTGAGATGCATTGCGTTCCAAGATCTCGGAAATGCTATGCCGTTCATGTTAGCTAGTTCGTAAACGCCTGGTTTTATGACTTTTAAAATCTTGTATGGCCCCTCCCAATTTGCACTGAGTTTTCCTGCATTAAGTTATGCCGTGTTTTGAAAAACTTTGTGAAGGACGAGGTCGGTTTCTCTGAATTATTAGGGATGGACATGACTGTTGTAGTATTTTGCCGCTGCTTGTTGGTAATTCTAAAGTCGGATGAATGCCTGGTCTCGCCGTTCGCCGATCAAGTCCAGTTAATCGATTTGTAAAAGATGGTTGATGTCTTTGTGCTGGGGAAGTAGTGCTCGTTGTATGCCTGGGAAATCCACTTCCGATGGGATGACACACTCTGTTCCGTAAACAAGTGCGAATGAAGTCTCTCTTGTTGGCCGTCTGGGAGTGGTGCGGTGAGACCATTATACTCCGTCAAGTTCGTCCGCCCATCGTCCCTTCTTAGCTTCGAGGCGCTTTTTCAGACCACCAAGGATTGTTTTGTTAGCTGCTTCGGCCTGGCCGTTGCCTTCGTAGTTCTGGTCGGAAGTCGAGCCCAAGGCTGCTAATGCATCAGCAGTGCAGTTTTCATTTCAAGAGATTCTGGTTAAGGTGAATTCTGAGAACTTCTCGGATAGTTCCTTGACGATGTTGAGGTAGACTTCCATTCTGTCATCGTGTGCGATGTATTCTCCGTTAAATTGGTTTAAAACGAGTTTGGAGTCGTAAAAAGCATGGATCTTTTGGAAGTTAATCCCTAAAAGCGAGTCGTAGCCCTGCGATTAAAGCTTTGTATTCTACTTCGTTATTGGATGCATGAAAATCGAAGCGGATAGATTGTTCGAGGATTTCTTCTGTTGGCGAAGCTAAGAGGATGCCAGGCCCTAATCTTTGCTTGGATGATGACCCATCAGCGTGGAATGTCCATACAGTTTGTTCGTCGACGTTCATGTCTTCCTTTTCTGGGAGCTCCACTATGAAATCGGCCAAACTGTGAGCTTTGGTGCTGGTGCGGCTCCGATATTAGATATCATATTCGCTTAGTTCTATGGCCCATTTTGCTAAACGGCCAGATTGGCTTAGACTGTGCAAGATGGTACGCAATGGAAACGGAGTAAGAACTATAATGGAATGAGATTGAAAGTATGACCTTAGCTTGCGTGCGGAGATCACGACGGCAAGGGCGAGCTTTTCCATTTGTGGGTATCTTGTTTCGGCATCCGCCAATGTTTTGCTCACGTAGAAAACTGGTTGTTGTTCGCCATGTTCCTCGCGGATTAGCACTCCGCTAACAGCTGTAAGGGAACTGCAATGTAGAGAAAAGAGGTTCTCCGCTGACAGGTTTTGCGAGGGTCAGAATTGTCTCCAGGTAATTCTATGCTACTGGAAGGTTCCTCGCATTTCTCCGACCACTCGAACCGTTTGTTGCCGCGGAGGAGGTTGTAGAAGGATAAGCACTTGTCCGTTGATCGGGATATGAATCTGCTAAGGGTTGCAATGCGTCCAGTGAGGCGCTGTACTTCACGTTTGTTCTTCGGAGATGCCATTTGACGAAGAGCTTTGATTTTCTTGGGATTTGCTTTGATGCCGCGATGGGTGACTAGATAGCCGAGGAATTCTCCGGAGGTAACTCCGAACCTGCATTTCGTGGGATTGAGCTTCATGTTATGCTTATTGAGTTGTGTGAAGCAATCCTCCAGGTGGGCGATGTGTTCGTCTTGCTCCAACGATTTTACGAGCATGTCATCGATGTAGACCTCCATAGTTTTGCCAAGTTGATATGCGAACATCTTGTTGACAAGTCGTTGATAGGTAGCACCTGCATTTTTAAGACCAAAGGGCATAACCTTATAACAGTAAGTACCTATATCGGTGATGAAGGCTGTTTTTTTCTCGGTCATGAGTGTGCATGAAGGTGATTGTATACGGAGAAGGGATCCATGAATGAGGGTGCATGAAGGTGATTAGTTTCCTGTCGTTGCTTCTACTAGACGGTCGATGTGAGGAAGAGGAAAGCTGTCCTTTGGACAGGCTTTGTTGAGGTCGGTGAAATCCACGCAGACTCTCCACTTTCCGTTATTCTTCTTGACGACGACAGGGTTGGCTAGCCAATCCGGTACTTGACTTCGTTGATTGATCCAACCTTAAGAAGTCTTTCTACTTCATCGTTTACCGCTTGAGCTCGTTTGGCGCCTAACTTCCTTCTTTTCTGCTTGATTGGCTTGACGGTTGGATCTACGTTGAGTTCATGGCAAGCTACGTCTGTGCTGATTCCTGGCTTGTCTTCTGCTGTCCATGCGAAAGTGTTGACGTTCCTTTTGAGGAATAAGATGAGTTCTGAACGGAGAGGATCTTCAAGTTGTGCTCCAATCTCGATTCCTCGTTCTGGATTCTGGTCGTCGATGCATACAGAGACTACGAGATCGGTTGATGGCTCATCTTTTTCGGCCCTGGAAGTCAGAGGTGAACCTTCTCCTCTGGTCTTTTTAGTTTGCGACGGTTTCTCCTCCTTGGCTCCCGAGATTTGTAGCTGCTGCATGAGTTTGGCCGTTTGCTTCCTGGCCCTATGCTTCATCTGTTGCCTCTTGTGTTTGTTTTCTGGGACTCGATCGGTGACCAGTTTTCGGAGCTTGTGTTCGGTGAGAAGGCATGCTCTTGATTTCTGCTTGCTTCCTCGTACGGTCTTGACTCCTTCAGAAGATGGGAACTTAATGCATAGATGATAAGGTGAGCATACCGTTTGCATCGAGTTTAGCCAGGAGGTTCCTAATATTTCGTTGTAGATCGTTGGATAGCCGACTACAGAGAAACTGACCATCTTGGCAAATCCTTCAATCTGGACTTCGAGCCTGATACTTCTGATGGTCATAGTCATTTTTCCAGTGAAGGTTGTGAGAGGTTTTGGGGTTTCGTCGATCCTTGACGGATCAATTTCCATACAGAGCAGTGTGCCCATGATGATTACGTCCACCAAACTCCCTGTGTCGACCAACACCTTAGGGATGCTTGTCTCTTCGATTGTGAGTTAGATAACAAGAGGATCGTTGTGCGGTTGGATGACTAATTGGGTGTCCTCTTCGGTGAAAGAGAGGTCGCAATCCGGAAAACTCAGTTCGGCTGGCCACATCGGATTAGGCTCCGGCTTCCCTCGGAGAATCCCGATGGCAGAGACATGGTGTGGCTTGTGCTTCGATTCTCCGATAATCATGTTCACGATTCGAGGAAGATACGTGATTTCTTCCGTTGCCGGATAGGCGTTCGAGTGGAGAAGAGAATCGTTGAGTCCTCCCATGCTCGTGTCCTCCTTGACGCGGAATAAGTAGTCGTCTCTGTTGGTGGTGGATCGGTTGAAACTGAACTGAACCATGATTTTGCTGTCTACGGCCGTGCTTGATTGTCCGAAGTGATTCTTCGTGTGGAATAGTCGATGAGACCCCACAGTCGGCGCCAAATTGTGTGTACCGAATTTCACACAAGCATAAACTTATAAATACAAAACTTTTAAGGGATCATCGACTATCTTTTTGTACGAATCACTTGTAAAGATGACAGCGGAGAAAACAAAAAGAATCGGACCGAATTTAAAGACAAAGAAAACTGAACGGCTGAAAAGACAAAGAATAGATGAACACGAAATTTATTGCTAAAGCTCTCTAGGTCGAGAGGTTTTAAGAAGTCAAAAGATACATTATGAGTTATGCTAGGCAAGATATTTATACTCTCGACTAAACTGTCCTAGGTCTATCATGAGCTTCCTTCCTTTTCTTCGTAGACTGCTTCTTAGACAACTTTCGTTTCTCCGATGTGAATCAGAGAATTTCAATTTCTCCGATGTGAATCGAAAAAAACTTCCTTTTCTCCGTTGATCCTTCGACAGCTTTCCTTTTCGTCGTCTACCAAAGGAAGACTTCATTTATCGTAGATATCTCTTCAAATCTTCACGAATCTTCTAGTATGATCTATTGAAAGGCTTGGCTCGGATATCGGCCCATGATGGAATATCGGACGATTTTAGCTTGTCGAGAGTGCTTCTGGATTCACATGATTGTTTGATAATCTTGTGAATCATATGTGTTTGGATAGTTACCTCGTTAAAAACCTTAGCAAAGAAAACCAGTTGGGAAAAACCTTACCAAGGGAAAAAGAGTGTAACTATTGTGATCTTTGTCGATCGTATAATGAAATGTTCGTCGTGGATCTTTAGTTCTCGTTGGAACTGAAATGTTTGATACGATCCACGGAATGGTATTGAACCTTGATGATTATGTTGTCCCGCGACCTGTTGTGCATGCATGGGCCGCGGGAAGTAATATCTTAGCAATTCCTTGAGCTGGCCTAGAGCTCGAGTCGCGGAATGTACGAGCTAGGAAGCTCGGGTCGCGGGAGTCCTGCCCGAAGACA
>OVAP01001550.1:0-23249 GCA_900406295.1 Aurinia saxatilis | reverse complement strand
CGTCGCAATTCTGCCGCAAATTTGCGACGACGATTTTCCGTCGCAAATTTCTGTCGCAATCTCTGTGTTTTCTTGTAGTGACTTGAAGACAATGAGGTAACCATCTACCATTTTTATTTCAAACCATTTCAATTCCCATTTTGCTTTCACAGCTTGTCAACATCTGGGACGATGTTATTCAAGTCTGGAGAATATTCCTCGTTATCTAACTCGTTTGTTTCTTTTGGCTATCTTTTTAATGGTATTAATCGGTTTTAAAATGCTTTTGCAAAACATTTCGCCCTTATTTTTCAAATTTTCAGTATGGAATAAGGACCTTACTCACAACTGAATTGCGGCCTAATGACCATCTTTACAAGACTGCCCCGAGGCACTTGTTTCAGAGACCGCATACTCAAGCTTCTTTAGCACATCTCGGTTTGCACGTACTTTAATAATTCTGATTTCTGACTCTATTTTATTTGAATCTAAACCGGAATTTAAATCTTTCTTGATGGAGGTACTAGTCTAGGGGAAACAAATCCATTGAAGACTTCTTATCCACTTTATTACTCTCTTGCTGATCCTGAATGGTCAACTTATCTTAAGTTGCTCCACACCCATAAACCTAACCTCTTTTCAAATCCCATGCAGTCTCTTTTTCTTTCTTGTCTTATATGCAATATGTGTAAAACGGCCGGAGAGATGAGAGCAACACAGTTTTCCAATCATTTGTGAAGACTGGCGAAGAGCATGCTACGCTCTTAACACATGCATGGAGATTCAAAGAAAATGTGTCAATGCTGATTTCCCTGGTAACATTACATCAAAATTAATGTAACATCCGTGCCTTGTTATTTATGGTGAAAGCTTCATTGTAAAAAAAAAAAATGTAGAAGCTTTATGATCCATACTTGTAGCAAAAAGGCCAAGGAAATCAGGGATCAAAATGAAGAAAGGTGGAAAACGTGTAAAGGAGTACGAGGATGTTCAAGACGACTTTAGATTCCTCTGAAGAATCTAAGTCTGGGGGAGGAATAAGTCGAGCTAAGGAGAGGGTGATTGGGAAATTGGGCCATCAAGCGGTCCGATCTCTCTTGTTTTTTTGCAAACATATCGCATTTCTCTTGAGTACGGTAAACCTTAAACACACTAACCTCACCTCTAAATATTAGCCCCCTCTCATTACACACCTAGCCTGTTTTACCCAGCTGATATTTTCCAGTAAGAAAGCTCACACAATATAAATGAAAGTAGAGAGTCAAAATTTTGGTACCTTTAGGGTAGTTGTAGGTTGAGATTCATGTTGGACCAGTTGGTATAGTTGTGGTGGGAGTATAAGACGAGAACTTTTGGCAGGATTGTCGAGATGACCATCACGAAGCTACGCCTCTAAGTTGTGGTACAACTCAGTGAGTTCCTAACTTTTCAAACTTATTTTCCTTCTTAGCATTGTTTGTTCGAGGACGAACAAAGCTAAGTCCGGGGGATTAGATAGGGGTGGTAGTTTACCGCTTTTTACCATATATTTCAATTACTTTTTATGACGAAACTAAAGGATTTCAAGATAAAAGTGAAGGTTTTCTTTATTTTATGTTTTCAAAGTGTTTTTGTGGAAATAAGGTATTTTAGGTCATAAATGGGCATTATTATCCGAGTTCAGCAATTCCGCACCAAATGTTCGGGGCCAGATGAATCTGTTGTGCATTTTGGATTGAAGTGAGAATTGAAGATAATCAGGCCACATGACTCAGCTGTCACATGGGCTTGGAATCAAGTCATTCGTCCCAACGACCAAGAAGTTATTCCCTTAATTTTAAAGACTGGTGAAGAGGATCAGTTACACGCTTCAGAAGTTTGGCCTTAGATAAATTTCTTCCCTATCATATATTGCTCTGAGGTTTCGACACCACATAGATGAAGTAGTCAGTTTTCTAATGCAAGTGGAACGAAGCAATTCCAACGGTTAGATCTTGAGTTATGCTGATTCTACCGAAGACAGATTGTGCAGTCTCGATGTGAAGCAGTCGAAGAACACGAAGGAAGAACGATCGATCGATTGCCATATTAGGTCGATCAATCAAGGCCCAAAGAGTCTCTTGAAGACCATGAATTGAATCCTATGAGTGATTCAAGGTCCAAAGATCCATTAGAAGCTTCCAGACGTGTCAGAAGATATTCAGTGATACCAAAATATATTTTTGGATAACTATCGATCAAATATCCATTTTATTCGATCGACTGAAGTAGATAATATCAAATATTTTGAACCTCTTCATCTGATCTTCTCATATCCCTTAATTGAAGCCCTTGGTCGTGCCTCCCTCTCTATATAAAGATACTTCTCTTCTCAGAGAAGGGTGTGCCTCTCCTTCACCAAAAACTCTCAAGAGAGAGCACTTTGCTTTCATTTTCTTTCTTAAATTCTTTGTAAATTCGTCTTGTTGTTGTAAGGGAGAAGATTTCATACTCATTGTCTACTGATTTGGAGAAGTTTTCTAAACCCTTTTCTATTAATTTATGATGTCAATTTCTATGGTTTATTCTATGGTTTTTGCTATTATATTTGGGAGTTTTCAATAGGATTTTTAATGGCTTGACAGATAGGTAGGATATATACTTATTGCATGATTGTTTAGATTTGACACCCTAGGTAATTTGTAATATATTGATCTCTTCATTTTGACAATATGAATGAGATTGGTATGAACTAGTATTAAATGATAGGTAAACAACTTTTGCGACGTGCTTTCCTAGTTTACACTTTGTGACTATTGTGTGAATTAGGATGTTAGACATGTTTAATCACTACTATAAAAATAGTAAGATTAATTTACGACTGACTTGATTACTTAACATGATCTTTATCTGCTTATAAAACCTGAATAGTTTAATCCATGAAACCTAGAAGAATTCTCTGAAACCCGACAATTGCAACAACTGCTGATTTATCTTTTTATTTCATTTCATTTCATTTCGCGTTTCATAAAAAAAACTATTTTTAATCGATCGAACGAGTAAATTCCTTCGATCGATCAAAAACCAAAAACCCTTATTTTGTTGCTTAGCTCAAGTTAAATCGAGTTTGCTACTGTGTACACTTTTCTCCTTGTGGATTCGATCCCTAAGTACTACTTCGAGAGTCTGTGCGCTTGCAGGAATATTTTTGGCGAAAACTAATCCCCATCACTTAGCATATTTTTTGTTCGAGGACGAACAAGGCTAAGTTTGGGGGATTTGATAGGGATGATATTTTACCGCTTTTCGATATGAATTTTTGGTGTTTTTAACGAAGAAACTATTTGATTTAAAACATAAACCACTGGATTTCATATTTCTTTGTTTGCAAAGTGTTTTGTGAAATAATGCATTTTAGGTCACAAATTGGTATTTTTTACCAAGTTCAACAAATCAACATCAGAATTCCAGGCCCAGATGAAGAAGATGTTTATTTTGGATTGAATTCNTTTTAACGAAGAAACTATTTGATTTAAAACATAAACCACTGGATTTCATATTTCTTTGTTTGCAAAGTGTTTTGTGAAATAATGCATTTTAGGTCACAAATTGGTATTTTTTACCAAGTTCAACAAATCAACATCAGAATTCCAGGCCCAGATGAAGAAGATGTTTATTTTGGATTGAATTCAGGAGTTAGAAAAATCAAGCCACGTGAGTTAGCTGTCACATGGGCTTGGAATCAAGTCACTAGCCCTCATGAGTAAGAAGTTAAGCCAAAATCATTGAAGGTGTATCCAGAAGTTCGCATGAAATGAAGGCCCAATCGACCGGAGCAGAGGCCCACTGATCGATCAAGGCCCATTATCTCAAGGAAGCTTCGAGAAAAAATTCATACAAAGATCATTCCATTTGGGGAGTTGTCAGTATATGCTGGAGATAATCGCTGAAGATAATGAATCTTCAGAAGATACGTTTTCATATATCCACTGATCGATTAAAATAATGGCGATCGATCGATTGAGATAAAATAATCACAAATATTTGGATTCCTATCCAAATCCTCTTTTTGATTTATCTCGACCAACTACTCGACCCTCTCCCCTATAAATATAGACGACAGAAGCCAGAGGGAATCATCACAAACACTCAAAAGCTTCCACGCATCCAGGCTAAATAGTTTTCGGTTTCTTATCTTGTTTCTTCTTTTATTGTTGCTTTTATCATTGCTTCAAGGATGAAGTTTGTAATCTCTGCACTCCAGAGAAGTTATTCTAAACCATTTCTTATAATAAGCAATTTTCATTGTCATCATGTTTTCTCTTACTATGATTGAGTAGTCTTTTAGTTAGGAATAGGGTTTTGCTAGGAGAAATCATGGTTTGGTAGATAGGCAATAGGGCTGTGTAATGATTAGTTTATAGGCCTACTTTCATATTAGATCTTAATATAATCGTAGGATAAATCTGCTACTAATACACAACTTAGAGTAAGAGAATCCATAACTTGATAGTGAAAGCTTTACTATTTATAGTTTAGTAGAATTTGATTTCTTGAACTTAATGCGTAGATTAATTGCTTAATCAACCCATAGGTTCTCTTTCTAAAAACATATATGTTAGACTTAACTCGGATACAAATTGAACTAGACTGGCTAAGTCTGATCATAAAGATAGTCGGTTAATAGTGATTTCAACTATATAGCCTAGATTAGGATTTACACTAGTTACTACCCTGAAAAATTTAAACCGTGATCCTCTGATGCATTGCCTGACTTCCTAACGCCTTTTATTATTAAATTTTCTCACGTTTCATTTGTTTTTAGAATTTTTAGGCTTTGATCGATTGACCGCATAATCTGCAATCGACCGAAAAGTGTTTTAATCTATCGACCAATTAACACTGTCGATCGACCAAAACCACAAAACACTTCATTTTGCTGCTTAGCTCGAGTGAACTCGGACGTGCTACTGCGTACACTCTGCTCCCTGTGAATTCGACCCCGAAGTACTACTGTGAGACCTGTGCGTTTGCAAAATATATTTTGGGCAAAAACTAAATCCCCATCATTAGATAACAATGCATGAGCAGAAATTATAGTAGATCTAAGTTAGTAAGGGATTTAAAGATAAGGTTCAAAAAGAAGACACACAAGGAGTTGGAAAAACTTGAGAAGAAGTCAACTGGATTTCGTTTGCGTTGGGCAATAGGGCCAGAGACATAAGTTGGGTACAAAGATAATACATATGTTGTGAGTATAAAAGCACAAACCTGTGCTTGTCGAAGCTGGCAAATGAGTGGAATTCCTTGTATCCATGTTGTTAAGGTCATCCTTGGTCTAAAGAGGAAGATGTCTGAATATGTTGCTGATTGTTACACAACAATCAGGTTTGTGTCTTTACTTTGTAGTTTTTAATGTGTATGCCTTAATAGCTTGATGATGTATTGTATATTTTGCTAATTAGGTGGCGTGAGACTTATAGTTTCGGCATCAAACCTCTGAATGGGATAATGGAGTGGCCTAGAACAAATAGATTAGGAGTGATACCACCACCTAATCGAAAAGGTAATCCAGGTAGGCCTAGAAACCATGATAGGCTGTCTATGTATGAAACAAGCTCTGATACCAAGTCAAGTCGTGCTAACATAATCATCACATGCTCAAAATGCAAAGAGGAAGGGCACAACAAGACAATGTGTTCCAATAAAACTGTTGAAAGTCCACCAAAGAAAGCAAGAGGAATACCAAAGAAGAATCAGGTTTGTGTATGAGTTTCTAAGTTATTATCATTATTAATATTGTGTATGTTTCTAATATGTTAATCCTTCAATGTTTCTTTTGTTTCATTTTGTAACAGGGACTTCATTTTGATGAGTCACAATTCTCCTTCACCCAAGTCCCACCACGGGAAATTCCACAATTCTCACAAGGGCAGTCCTCACAAGCTCAATCCTCACATTTCTCAAGATGGGACCAAAGATCACAAGACCAAGCCTCACAAGACCAAGCCTCACAAAACCAAGACCAAGCCTCACAAGATCAAGTCTCACAAACACGCAGAAGGGGTCGTTGATTTTCCTAGATATCATAAGCTCAAGAACTCAGTCATGATTTTTTTGTTAGCACTAATCGACTTTATTACATTTTGTTGTTGGTTTATGCTATGTTTGATTAAGAAGAACATATCACCATGAATTGTCATTTGGAATAGACCCTTGTATCAATTGTCTTTGGAATTAAGTTTTGTGTAGATTGAATTGTCTTTGGATTGTTAATCTCGTAGTGAATGTTTTACGTAGATGATGTTAATTCATTTCTCTTTTGGGGATTTTGGAATGTTCTTTTTTTCCAGGTGTGTATGATTGTGACATTAACCAGCTTGTGAGTCTCAAATTGTGTGCAAAACCTATGTTGGAGTGTCTTTAGATTTTAGTACAATGAGTAGAAAAAGAACATAAAACAACATTGGTTCAGAGCCAATACCAATCACTCATGTTGATATATTACCCAAACAAACATGTAATCAAAACACAATCTTAGCATTCAACATTCAACATATATCATGATAAACAACACATAGTAATAGCTACTCAGATACAACCCACTTGATTTTTCATTCATTCAACTTAATAACCACTCATATACAAGCCACTTGATTTTTCAATCATAATCATCACAACACTTAGCAAAATTAGTAAGCAAACACTTCCAAAATCCACCTTCATCATCAAGCTAAGCTCAATATTGGCCTTTCTCAGTTCTTCCATTAGCTCCTGGTTCACATTTTTGATCCATTCGATCTCCACTTTTGTTTTGCTAATAGTGGACTCAAAACTCCCAACCTTCACCAATATATCTTTTACCTCTTCAAAAACTGCTTCCCCAACCCATTTAAACAAGTGTTCATGTACAAACACATTGCAAAACATTACAATTCCTAAAATTCGCCTACCAAAGCTTTAAAAACTTACATCTCGAAAAGTAGGACATCTGAAGAACGGTCTTTCGAATTTTTCATCGTTTTTCGACGTTTTGATTACACTGTTGCACCCACATTCACATTTCACCAAAAATCCACGAATTACCATCGTATTGTCATTCAAATCTTCACTTCCCGAACTCATTATCCAACAGTCGAACAAAAAACCGAGTCAATCAAAGGTGTTCCGAAGGAGGAACCTGAGGTTTTTAGGGTTCTTGAGTGTAGAGGAAAAAGCCCCAAATCAATTTTGGATTCTGAGAAATTAGGGTTGTGTGACCTTTGTAACTCAACGACGTCGATAATGATTTGGGGTTTCTGAGATTTTCATCAATTTGATTCGCCTGAGCTTCGAATACAATATAACATAGGGGAACTAGGTTCAATGACCAAAACAAGCCTTCTAATTCATTGAATAACCAAAAAAAAAAAAAATGGCAACAATATGTATTTACTTGGGGTTAATCCCATCTTACCCTCTCATCGCACACATGCCTCTCTCCTCTTTCTCTATCACGATAGTTTCTTCTTCTTCTTCTTCTTCAATCTCTCTTCTTTCTTATTCCTCCTCAATATCTCTTCTGATATGTATCCCCTTCTTCTTCTTCTTCTTCCTAATTCTTCCATCAATGATTATCGGTTCTTCCATTAATTTTCTAAAAGAGAAGAGACTCCTCCTCCACCATAACCCACAAAGAGTATTAATCCTCATGAGCCCAATTCCTCTCCATCTGTATCTGATTCGATTTCTACTTTGGAGATATCGGATCGATGTGAAGCTATTTTCACCTTCGAATCCCTGGATCTAGAGGAAGACGGCAGCGCTAGTGGTGGAGGAGGGCCTGATTCCGACAAATACAATCTCTGGGTTATGAGATTTACCATTGATGGAATTAAGGAATCTTTATCATCTTCTTAACATAAAACTAGAAACTGAAGAAGAAAAAGAACATAACTTTATCATTCTATTCTATTTAAAAGTCGTACTATTTTGTAGAAATTATTCAAGTTATACTATTTTCTTATTTGCTTGTGTTTCATATGTAATATGTAATTTTTGTAATCTCAGTTACCAATATTGAATGTTTCTTACTATATATATATATATATATATATTATGGTTCATATAAATTATAATGATAAAGCTCATAGATCTAGTCTAAATTTTACTTTTTTGCGTTGTATGAGATTGAAAACCTAGAATTCATCAATTAAAGATGATAGAAGCGAGTGTTATTCTACTCCGCTTGTACTACTTAGGGAATCATATAATTTCTTTCTATTCTGTTTCATGCATGATACTATTCTACTTCTTGTAATCCATTCCGAGTACTCAATAAACTATAAACTTATCTTAACCTTCGAGACATATCATATAATACAAAAAACTTACAACAATTTTTGTTTTGATCCTTATATAACGTCTATATTGTAACATTCGAACACGGAGAATTAACATATGACTTTGTATTCAATATAAGTTGAGTAAAATTAAACATCCCATTCTATTTGGGATTTTGTAGTACGCCTACAAATATACGAAGTAGAATAGTACACGCGCAATAAATATTAAGATTTTTGTTTTTTCAAACGTATATATTTTGTGAGGGCAAAAATATCTTTTTACAAAAAATTACTTACTGATTCAATTCAGATTATTATATGGCTATTTACGATACCCAATATAATCATCACATAGAGTGACCCTATAAGATAATGTGTTCTGCTCCATATATAAACGAAAGTGTCTATATACCCCTCAATTTAACCAGAGTACGAGGTCGTTCCTTAATGATCTTGTCACCAAAGGTCCGTGAATTCAAAATTTGGTTTTTTTTGGGTCGAATTCCCAATAAAAACACAAAACATTGAAAGTAAAAGCATCATGTCGTTTCCGTTAAACAAAAATAGACACCAAGTCGTATCAAGCGTTCATTAACGACACGACGTTTGTATAGGAGCGAAGCCTAGTGACAGTAATTCAAAACGTCGCTTCAGGGTTTTGGTAGAAAGCAATGGCGACGGAATCATCGGAATCGGAGGAAGAAGGGAAGATTAGAGGAGGAAATGATAAGCTTATTGTGGAAGACGATCTACGAGAGATGGGTAAAAACGCCGCTTGGAGTGTTAGCTCCTGCAAGCCCGGTAATGGCGTCTACACTCTCCGCGACGATAATCTCGAGACCTATTGGCAGTTAAAACCCTAAATCTCACCTCTGTCTCTAATCTTTCTCTATCTCGCTGATTGGATTTGTTCTCAATTTTGCAGATCAGATGGTTTACAACCACATTTGATTAACATTCAATTTCAGAAGAAAGTGAAATTGCAGGTATGATTATGAATCCGTCTTCTGGGGACAAATATTTAGACCTTGCTATTGATTTTGACCCTTTTGATTTTGAAGTTAGTGGTTCTCTACGTTGACTTTAAGCTTGACGAAAGCTACACTCCCAGTAAAATCTCTATTCGTGCTGGTGATGGCTTTCATAACTTAAAGGTAAGAAGGGAGTTTGTTCTAGTTATGGCTTATGGATAGAGACATATTTTATTTACTGTCTCCTTCTCTTTAATTGTATAGGAGATCAAATGTGTGGAACTTGTAAAGCCAACTGGTTGGGTTTCTGTATCTCTGTCTGGTACCGATCCACGGTATGTACTGTACTGTGGTTGTTTCTTATCAAATTATGGTGTTGTAGTGATTTCTTACACGGAAATCTGTTACTTTTTTTGGTTCTGGGTAACAATTTAGTTGGCTGCTGATAAGATGAATACAGTGTTACTTTCCACAGCCGTCTTACTCTCTTCTTCAGAATAAATGTGCAAATCTAGACATATCTTTAGCTAGCAAGTTTATATATTGCGATTCCAATATCAATTTAGTGCTGATGTTTCATGTATTTAAGGTCTAAACTACCTTCTGCTGTCACGAGTTGATCACATGAATGTTTTGTTCTGTAGTTTACTAACTGATAAATTTAACCATTGTGTCCTCTTTACAGGGAAACTTTTGTCAATACGTTTATGTTGCAAATAGCCATTTTGTCTAATCACCTCAACGGGAGAGATACTCATATTCGCCAAATCAAAGTTTATGGCCCTAGACCGTGAGTATCCATCTCTGCTTCATTGACTTTAACTGTGAACATTTATATACTTACGATTTAAAGTTGTGCGTGCCACTGCATTACCTGTTCATCTTTGTCATTGCAGGAATCCTATTCCACGCCAACCTTTTCAGTTTACTTCAATGGAGTTTCAAATGTATTCAACACTGAGATGAGAAGTTTGGGCAGGAGTAGTTTGAAGAGATGGATGTGAAAGATCACTGTAATTGGAACCCCATGAAGAGTCCATATTCGCATTCAGTTTTGAAGTTCAGACTTTCACATGTTCTGTAATGGCGCCTGATTATGTATTACAATGCTTATAACAATCATAAACTTAATTAAGCACCAAGGGCCCCATCAAATTTGTCATGGTGAATTAGGAGAGGCAGATTGAAAGCATAGTTTAAAGACTACAACAGACAAAGAGAACTTTTCATTGCTTGATATTGTGAAATCTGAGGATTAGAAATGCCATTTATGATCATTTGCGGAGATGGATTTTACTCAGGACTTAACTTCACCCTTCACATGCCGGTTTGGTGTCAAAGCTGCTGATGCATATAGCAAAAGCTTGAAAAGCAGAGAGAGGATAGCGATAATCCATGGTGAAAATGTCCTTGCCAATTTTTCCAAACTGTAAGATCACCCTATCATGTTCTTCAGGCGGCGCATCTAGAGAAGAGTCAAAATCTGCCACAAGCTGGAAATTTTTAACTGAAGCAACGGTCACTCTCCCCTTGAAGTTGAGGCACCAACACTGCAATTGCTCGTGCCATCTTGGGGATTTGTTTTTGAGAACCAGAGGCTGCTCCAACAAGCTTGGAGAAATATCAGGGACCTCTCTTTCTGTTGAGGTTGTTTCTCCTTTTGGTGAAGGCGAGGAAGAGATTTCCTTTTCTATACCTTGAACAACTGATGGTTCATTACAAACAGAAGAGAGGGGTATAGAGTCCATGACGCAATGCATTCTTCTAGGTCCCCTTGTGCGAAGAACATTGAGCTCATAGGTTATGTTTCCTGTGGTATTGCAATTGGCATGTAACTTAGGGGATGTTTGCTTGGAGTGAAGTCTCTGGTTAGGTTGGGCTTGTGCTGTGGATGATGCGGTTTGGTTGTCATATATCGTAAACTTGGTTCCCAGAAAACCAGACCTGCCCACAACACAAGTAGAGACTTTTAAAGAAAAAGATAAGATTTTGATACTTCAGCAAGAGCCGAATCTAATACAATTGCTCACCTTAGTTTGCCAACATAAGTGCTGCTTCTCCGTGAGAAGTTTTTTGCCGACAGTGATATTATAAAATCAGTACATGTGGCTCTTCTAACCCTTCTTGCTGCTAACAACAGTTTGTCGTTCTCCGTCTCAGCTGAAATTAAAAAAGGGATCAAGGTTAACATAACGATTTCCACATTGTTGAACACAAATTTGGTAAACACTGAAATAAAGCTCACTCACAAGGCATCAAGCCATAGTAGAGGATATAGGTAGCTGTTGCTCTGTTCCTCTTAATAAAGCATTGAATAGGAGAGTCTCTCGGCCCCGGCTGCTCACAAATAAAATAAAAAGACTCTCAGAGCTTTGAACGTGATGATGATGAACAAAGACTCTGAAAGCCGGTACGCTTTCTGTACCTGTTTCAATGAGATTGGAAAGGTAAGCTTCCCACACAGCTCAGGGATTCTGACAACCTCGAATGTGATTCCTCTCCATGATTTACAAACAGAAGCACAAGAGACAACGGCTGCTCGAGCAGGCCAAGCCGTCTCGCTCTCTTCAATCCTCCGGATTATGTCATGAAGCAATTCGGGTGGCAAAGAAGCCCACGGGCTCTGCTGGATGTTTTCCATTGGCGGAACCGTTTGATCAGGAGCAATGTGAGATGACTTTGACCAGCTTCGCTTGGAGATGCCTCCAAGTCCATCCCGCACTTCCTTCAGATCACGAAGGATGCTTTTCAAAGACATCTCTTTTGCAGCATACCAAAACTAATCCCAAGAAACTGCAATCAGAAATCCACTTCAAGGAAACAAAACTAAGCTCGGACACAAAGGCAAATCTTCCAAAATCGGAGATTTACATTACTAGAACCCCCAATTGTTAGGTTTCTGACACCATTCATACCTAATCTTTAGGTCCGACAAAAAAATGCAACAGATCCAAGAACAGAGCAAGAATCTTCTTCCCCAAATCAAAAAAGACAAAAATGGGAAACGAACCTCGATGGTAACGAAAGGCAAGAATTGAAACCAAGAGATGCGATCGGCGACAGCTTCTTCACCGAGACGGAGAGAGAAGGTCGTGAAGATGTTGAGCAGAAACAGAGACAATCATCGTTGTTTCTTACCGGATTCTTTCACGCTCGTCGTCTCTGGGAAGAAATGAAGGATTTTTCCGGTGACTACCTTTGCATGACTTCACCGGCTTTAACGCTGTCGCCGCCGATATCACCGAGGAGACAAAAGGAGTGGTCCACAAACGAAACTCTCTCTTCTCTTACAAAAGGAAAAAGGGATCCGAAGTCTCTGCTTTTTCTTAGTTTTCAAAGAAACGTTAAAGGAGTAACAGATGGAGAGAGAGAGACCGATTCTTTAAAATAATATTTTATTTTCTTAATATTGATCAAATAGTTTTGGTCGGGGGAAACTCAGCAATTAATTGTAAGTTTCTGAAATAATCAAATAATTAATAGCCTCTATGGGAACGACCAAGCCTTAATTGATAATGACTTACTGCATGTGGCAATAACATATTTGGTCGATAAATAATGTTACTATTAATGTTGTTTTTATCAACATTTGAGAATACTTATAATCTTTGTAACTGAACAAAAATAATAATAAAATAACAGCGATGGTTATATATCAAACGAAAACAATACGAGTCTATCCTTTTTTGAGTTTATATGGTACAAATGAAAATTATGCATGGGTACTCACTAAAGAAAATATATATTACTTTTTTTAACGCTAAGAGATGTATTAATAGAGAGTTGGGTTCGGTGGGCAAGGCCCAAATACAAAGCAAAATAAATTTTTGAGAAACTAGTGAGAAGAACCGTGAGCTAGCTATATAAGATTGACAGTGTTGTTCAGAAGTCACACTTGTTACCATAAGAGAGGCGATTTCATGGACATGAAAATACAAATTGACAAGTTTCCAAGTTCAAACTGTTTAGCATGGACTGAATATCCCATAGACACCGTGAACCACTTGGAAACTGATGTGGTGAAAGAATCATTGAGAGAATCTGTTCAGATGAGAATTCAAATATAATTATCTTGTATCCCGTTTTCTGGTTAAGAGTCGTTGAGAGAATCCGTTCAGATGAGAATTCAAAGATAATTTTCCTACATAATTTTCTTATACATCGTTTTTTATTGTCTATAATAACATTCCGGTGAATCTTCATAGAATTAGGGTTTGTTCATCCAAATTCCGGCGAATCGCGAGCTGCTATGGACGCGACCCTTTTTGAACGTTTAGCCTTGGATTCCGCCGAGCAGAGCGGTCAAATAGAAGTGGAGGAGGATTTGCTTGATGATTTCAGGGAATCAGATGGTGAAAACGCGACAGCCGAGGATATGATACCTCCTCAATCTCGCCGTGTAGTATTACGTGAAGACGACGAAGAGGCCTCTGACGATGAGGAGGAGAATGCTCAAAGTCGCGAGTCGAATGGTAATGAAGAATCAGAAGCCGAAGAAAACAGATTGGTGGTGGCTGGTGAAGCACCTTCATCTCATGCCGACGAATCCTCCTCAATTGACCTTGCAATCAGAGAATCCCAACTAATCGCACAGCTGGTTAAGATTGAGGCCGAGGAGTATCATCAGGGTTATGGTTCCCTGAAGGATGACAAGGAGGCGGATAAGTGATAGGGATGATATTTTACCGTTATTCGTTATGATTTTTTGGTGTTTTTAACGAAGAGACTATTTGATTTAAAACATAAACCCCTGGATTTCACATTTCTCTTTGCAAAGTGTTTTGTGAAAACAATGCATTTTAGGTCACAAATAGACATTTTCTACCAAGTCCAACAAATCAACATTAGAAGTCAAGGCCCAAATGAAGAAAATATAAGTCCATTTGATTGAAGTGAGGAGTTAGGACAATCAAGTATATTATCTCAAGGAAGCTTCGAGAACAAATTCATATAAGGACAATTGCATTTGGGGAGTTATCAGTATATGTTGAAGATAATCACTGAAGATACTAAATGGTCAGAAGACACGTTTCAGATATCCACTTATCGATTAAAATAATGGCGACCGATCGATTCAGAGAGGATAATCACAAATATTTGGATTTCTATCCAAATCCTCTTCATGATTCATCTCGACTAACTACTCGACCATCTCCCCTATAAATACAGACGACTGAAGCCAGAGAGAATGATCAGAAAAATACTCAAAAGCTTCAAGGTATCCAGGCTAAATAGTTTTCAGTTTCTTATTGTTTCTTCATTTTATTGTTGCTTTTATCATTGCTTCAAGGACGAAGTTTGTAATCTCTGTATTCCAGAGTAGCTATTCTAAATCCTTTCTTATAATAAGCAAATTTCATTGTCACCATGTTTGCTCTTACTATGTTTGAGTAGTCTTTTAGTTAGGAAAGTTTTGCTAGGAGGAATCATGGTTTGGTAGATAGGCAATAGGGCTGTGTAATGATTTAATATAATCATAGGATAAATCTGCTACTAATACACCACTTAGAGTAAGAGATCCAGAACTTGATAGTGAAAGCTTTACTATTTATAGTTTAGTAGAATTTGATTTCTTGAACTTAATGTCTAGTTTAATTGGTTGATCAGCCCATAGGTTCTGTTTTTGAAAAGATATATGTTAAGAGTTAATTCGAATACCTATTAAACTAGACTGGCTAAGTCTGACCATAAGGATAGTCAATTAATAGTGATTTCAACTATATAGCCTAGATTAGGATTTACACTAGTTGCTACCCTGAATAATTCAAACCGTGATCCTCTGATGCATTGCCTGACTTCTTAACGCTTTTTATTATTGAATCTTCTCACGTTTCATGTGTTTTAGCATTTTTCAGGCATTGATCGATCGACCGCATAATCTGCAATCGACCGAAAGGTGTTCTAATCGATCGACCACGAACAACCTCATTTTACTGCTTAGCTCGAGTGAACTTGGACGTTCTACTGCGTACACTCTGCTCCCTGTGGATTCGACCCCTAAGTACTACTGCGAGACCTGTGCGCTTACATGACATATTTTAGGCGAAAACTAAATACCCATCAAGGTTTCTGGTGCTGTTGCCGAGGAGCAACAGCTGACCACTAGCATAATAATCTAGCTCCAGTCTAAGCATTTCATTTTCTGTTTTCCATTTTCACATTTCATTTTTCTTTTTCATTTTTAATCATTTTGCATTTCGCATTTGAATTCGGCTTTCACTTTCTCTCCCCTTTCTCGAAGTGTATGCAGAGAAGGAGGCAAGGTGACGACGATCTTTTTCCACTTGAAACTGAAATCCAGAGAATGGAGAGAAGCAACCGCAAGCTTGCTCGTTTGAGACAAATGGTGGAACAAAAAGATCAACAATTTGATGATGGTGAGCCTCGTCTCATTGGAGGAGGAAGAGGAGAAGACCAAAAGTGGCAGGAAAAAGAACGTCCACAAGGGAACGGAGGAGATAGAACTGTTGAGCCAAGGGCAGATCAAAGAACGATTGCTGACTATCATTCGAGCAATCAGCACCTCTGTGATCGAACGGTGATCAAGAAAGCACAACCTCCTCGAAATGATTATGAGATCAAACCTCAAATCATAGCCTTGGTGAAATAGAACCAGTTTCATGGCAATGCCCACAAGCACCAAATGGATCATATTGATTTCTTTGAAGAAATACGTACCACCACAAGGCAAAATGGAGTTTACACCGACTACTTCAAGTGCAAGTTTTTCCAATTCTCTCTGGCGGACAAAGCTCATCGGTGGCTGAAGACTCTACCACCAGGTTCCATCACTTCATGGGAAGGTTGTAGGGTTTAATTCATACACGCGAGTTGGAGGGTTCAATTCTGGAAATTCTCAGCAAGGTAATTATGGTAGAGGCACTAATCCCAGCGGAAATAATTTCCAGCAAAGACCTTCTTTTGGTAACTTTCAGGCTAGAGCACCGGAGCCAACCTGACCTCAAGACTCGAAGATCGAGAGGATGCTCCAGCAAATCATGGCCAGCCAGGAAAGTTAAGGAAAATCCATTGAAGAAAGAATAAATGGCGTGTATCAAGACCTTAATGGGAAGTTCGAAGCTGTATCACTTCACGTGAAAAAGGTGGAGGTGTAAATTGCTCAAACAACAGAATGTGCTTCCAGGAAAACCATAGGAGAATCCTAAAGCTTTTTGCAACGCTATTAAAGAAGTCCTCGTACCATATCCATGCATGATGATAGAAGAAGAATCTTCGGACTCTGATAACAATATCGAGGCCGGTGACATTGTTTCAGGAGGAAACAAAATCAACTATCCCTGGACCCAACTAAAGACATTGCTTATGGAAGAAGATCCTGGAAAATTTGTCTTCCCTTGCAAAATCGCAGGTTTCAAGTTCCTCAACTCACTTTGTGATACAGGCTCTAATGTGAACGTTATGTCTTCAAATTTTGCAAGCAAGATAGGGCTCTCGAACTTGGTCAATTCTAACTCGTCACTAGTGTTCGGAGACTCACATTCAAGAATCCCCAAGGGGATAGCTTACAATATCAAGCTGCAGATTGGCTCGACAACGGTACCCGTGGATTTCCACATAATTGACGTAAAGGCAGTAGGCTCTCTGATTTTTGGAAGAGGATTTCTCGCCTCTGTTGGAGCAATCATTGACTTACCGAACAACAGAATGATCTTTGGAAGAATCAACTCCAAGGTTTACTATCCATCACTGTCAAGTTCCTGCATCAAAGGAATGACTTACGTTGGGAGAAGAAAAGTTCATGAATCTGGAAATGACCCACCAAAGCTAATCAAAGGGATAGAGAAATCCCACGAGCCAAGAAGGTGAACAAGCTAATTGTGTCTAGCGTTCAGACCTTTCGCTAACCACAACTCACTTAAGTAGTCGTAGTAAAGTTTAAGGGTCAATCCACTTGAGAGAACGATTAACGCGATAAGCACATCAAATCCTAATTAAGCTAAAGCAATAAAAAGGGTTTGGTTTTCAAATTCAATCATAAAACATGCAATAACTAAACAAACTATTAAGCAATAAACAAGACAATCAATAAAAGCAAACAAGGACACTTAAACAAGCTAAAACGGTTGTTTTTGGTGTGGGTAGCTTCTTTATTGATCGATAGGTAATGGCAATAACGATCAAGGGTAACTAGTAAATGACCTTGTGAAAGTTATATTTGCAATCAATGGGCACAAACCTGGGCAAAGGACCACTAATCTATAGATTAACTCAAATCCCTTTGGTGTTAATCCCTTCGAAAGTCATTAATTTGACTAATTTTCCAATTGTCAAATCAATGAAATACAAGCAAGAAAACTCAAGCCCAATCAACCACTAAGCACCTTAACTCATTTTCCAATGGCTAAGATGATAAAGCAAAAAAAAATTGTTTCTTTCAAGCATTTCATCAAACACCTTGTGGGTGTGAGAAATGTCTATCATCTATTTCTAAGTGATCAAAGAAGAAACAGCACTAAGCACACAAGATGTTTAAGAAATCCCTAATGCTAACCCAAATCCACAAGATCAACCACTAATTACCCTCTAATCTACCATACCCATCAATCAATAAAGAAGCTACCCACACTAAAAACAAGAGAAATTGAAAGACAAGACATGATTAAAGAAGAGATTAATAGTTTATCAAACCCAAAATCAAATCTTTGAATCTTAAAAACAAGATCCAAGAGGATTACAAGAGAGCTTAGAGTTTTTGTTTTTGGTAAAGCTGGAAAATGCACTCGACATCGGGTCCTGGCATCGGGTCGGACCCGATGTCGCGTGCACACAGGGAAGTCGCAAATCAGCCATTTTTCTGTCTCCGGCATCGGGTCCCCATGCATACATGGAATGTGCATCTTAGGCTTGATTTTTTTCGTCGGCATCGAGTCCTCCACATCGGGTCTGACCCGATGTGGAGTATATTTCTCTTTAAATCTCGGCTTTCTTCATCTCTTTGCTTGATCCTTTGCTTGCTTGCTCATCCCTTGGTTCTCATGCATCCATCCAAGTTCTCATTACGTCAAACTAGCTTGAAAAATACCTAAATCATGCAAATATGCTATGCGAATGCAAGAATACAAGTCTAAGTCCTAAATGCAAGCTAACATGCATAATGTAACCAAATGAATGACAAACTATCAACAAAAGAGGCAAACACTAGACTAAATGAACGGAAAACAAAGGCGAAAACAGCCTTAAAAACGCAATATATCAGAAGGAAGATTTCTACCCAAGATAAGAAAGAAAGAGGGCGCACCAAGCCATACTCCACAATCAAAATGGTAGTCCCAAATGATGTTCATGGAGTAGGAGATTTAAGGCGCCGAGAGCTAACGGCCCTCACTGAGAGGTACATGTGGGAAGACTGTTTCCCCACAAAGAGCCTCAATGTTGAGAGTGTCAAGGACAAAGAGCCTGACCCTCAGGAAGGTGACACCAAGGAGAAGGAACCTCAACCATCAGACCACCCACCAGAGGACTAAAAATATCCGACCATGTCGAGCTAACCGACTTAAAAAAAGCGTTGAGTGGGAGGCAACCCACTTATACGTTTTAGATTAAGTTTTATTTTATTCTCAGGAAATAGGATTTAAAGATTCAACCAAGAGGATGCAGAATCGATCAACCGCCTTTAACAGCAACTTATCGATCACCTGCAATTCATAAGCTTCATTTCATCATCCCAATGGAGAGCCAGAGGCCACTGATTCAAATCAACCGGTGATCTAAGAGAATGGTGTGCACTTCAACACTAATCAAAAGAGAAGTAAGAAATCAGCAGAATCACACTGTGATTCAATCGATTGATGACTATACCGATCGATGAAGACTCAAAATGATGAACACTTCTTCAAATCAACACGATAGATGATGATATACTGATGTCGTCATGTACAAATTCTCTCATATTCCTGATGGGGATTAGTTTTCACCCAAAATATTTCCTGCAAGCGCATAGGTCTTGCAGTAGTACTTAGGAATCGTATCCACAGAGAGCAGAGTGTACACAGTAATACGTCCAACTTCACTCGAGCTAAGCAGCAAAATGAAATGGTTTTGGTTACGATCGATCGGTCGTATGAACGGATCGATCGTTTGAAACACCTTTCGGTCGATGGCAGATTATGCGGTCGATCAATCAATGCCTGAAAATGCTAAAACAGAATAAAACGTGAGAGAATTCAATATTAAAAAAGCGTTAAGAGATAAGGTAATGCATCAGAGGATCTCAGTTTGAATTATTCAGGGTAGTAATTATGTAAATTCTAGTTTAGGCTATATAGTTAAAATCTNTGCCTGAAAATGCTAAAACAGAATAAAACGTGAGAGAATTCAATATTAAAAAAGCGTTAAGAGATAAGGTAATGCATCAGAGGATCTCAGTTTGAATTATTCAGGGTAGTAATTATGTAAATTCTAGTTTAGGCTATATAGTTAAAATCTCTAATAACTAACTATCCTTATGGTCATGCTTAACTAGTCTAGTTCAATTGGTATCCGAGTTAACTCTAACATATATCCTTTCAGAAAAAGAACCTATGGGCTGATCTTCCAATTAATCTAGGCATGTAGTTCAAGAAATCAAATCATACTAAAGTATAAATAGTAAATCTTTCACTATCAAGTTCTAGATCTTGTGGGGGTCGGATTCCACCCCCAAAGATTGATAGCATAAAACGGCTAAGTGCTTGTTACAAAACATTACTACGGCCCACGAGCTGGTCATTTGTCCACACCATCGAGCATTACAGTCATGGATTATCGATTGGTAACGACATAATCAAGCAGGGATCACCGAGGGTCCCACGATCAACATGGCACATAACAAGACATGGATCAAACTTGGCCCGCGGAGAAAACTCTTAGATTTATCCCGCGAGCCAAGTAACGAACATGGCCCGCAGACAAGCTCACACAAACATCCCGTGGACTACATGATCGACATGGCCCGCAGACTATGGACATGGACTGTCCCGCGGACTATGGACATGGACTGTCCCGCGGGCCATGCAAGGCATTTGGCTTGCGGGACAAGTCCATTGGCTTGTTCCGTGGGCCAAACCTTCTATAAACTCACACGACGAACCATCAAGCTTATTCTATGGACATTTGGTTGGTGGGTCCCTGTCAAAACCTCACCAAACAATGTGCTAGCTAAGTCTCGCAGTGGGTCCCGACAGACTTTACCAAGCAATATGCTAGCCAAGTCCCATTGCGGGTCCCGAACATTCTTAGACAAGCCAATTCGATCTCTCTATGATCAATTGAACGTCCTGACATAAAATGGACCCGCAAAAGGTCGAGTGAAGACAACAATGCTCATAGCCTGCGGGCTACGAACTCACCGTGGCCCGCGGGGTAAGCTTGACCTCTTAGCCCGCGGGCTACGACCTTACCGTGGCCCACGGGACAACAAAACTCACAGCCCGTGGGCTACGAACATACTGTGGCCTGCGGGGTAAGCTTGACCTCTTAGCCCGCGGGCTACGACCTTATTGTGGCCCGCGGGACAAGATTTCACGGCCCGCAGGCTACAACCTCACCGTAGCCCGCGGGACAAGTCTACAACCCTCACCCGCGGGCTACATCCTTACCGTGGCCCGCGGGATTAGCTCGACCAAATAGCCCGCGGGCTACACCCTTACCGTGGCCCGTGGGACGAGATTGATGACATAGCCCGCGGGCTACACTCTTGCCGTGGCCCGCGGGCTACATCTTTGCCATGACCCGCGGGCTACACTCTTGCCATGGCCCGCAGGGCGAGCTCGATGTCATGGTCCGCGGGCTACATCCTTGCCGTGGCCCGTGAGACAAGTCTCTTTTCAATGTCCGCGTGCCAAGTCTCAAGCATGGCCCACGACATTTCTCACATTTCAATCCGCGAGCTAAGTATCAAGTATAGCCCACAAGATTGTTCACATCCCAGTCCGCGAGTCAACTTAGCTCGCCTAGCAAGATCGCGTCCTATGGGTCCGTGCACATGGCTTAGTTTCATCGCGAACTAAGGACCCACGATGAACATTTTATCAAATAATCATCGTGATCACACTCTTTTTCCCTTGGTAAGGTTTTTCCCATGTGGTTTTCTTTGCCAATGTTTTAAATGAGGTGATCATCAGAACACATACGACTCACGAGATTATCTCAATTATCTCGTGGGCCCAGAAACACTTATAACAAGCCAAATAGCCTAGCTCAGTTTCGTGGGCCCATTTCCATCTTTCATCAAGAGCAAGCCCTAAGATCTGTTCCGAGTGCTGTCAAGAAAGAAGGTTCGAGAATAGAATCGTCGGAGTATCTAAGGAGAAAGGAAACTATCCAGAAGACTGTTGGAGGAATATAAGCATATCTTCAGGAAATGGAAAGTGGCCCACGAAAGAGCTTGGACCCCAAGGCGGTTTAGTTAGAGTATATATAGGATCTAAGGTCGTAGGTCTTAGATCATCTTCTTCTCTCTCGAATAGCCTAAGTCTTAACAGCTTGTATTCAAAAATTCACTTTGCTATCAATAAAGCGACCCCACTTTTCTTATCTTGTTCTTTGTCTTTTGCATTAACTTTCTGAGCGGTTCACAATAGAGAGTCGACGATCCCTTAAAAGATCCGTTTGACAAGTTTTTGGCTGTGTGTGAATTCTTGCCCACAGAATTTGGCGCCGACTGTGGGGACCTCATCGACTTCTCCACACGAAGAATCGCTCTAACCCGAAGACATGGTTCAAGCTAAGGATATAACTCAACGACCAAGGCTCCTTGTGACTCATGCGGCACAACAGCTCAATCCCGGCGGATCCGTCAGAGCCCCACTCGCCAACGATGGCAACAACAACATCATCAACGCAGAAGATCCCCAAGAGACCCCATCAGACAGTGGGCTAGACGGGATCGCCAAAACTCCAGGACCAACTGACCGTGATATGGTTAATACCGTGCTCACGAACTTGCTTCAGCGTTCTGCCAAGCAAGACAAACTCAACCAGGTGATCTCAACCCGTCTGGAAGAGTTAGCTGCTCGGTCCCAGCCGAGAAAATCCATGCGAAGTCTCTACTTGCAACCTACGCATGTCGATCCCAATAACACCGGTCCTCAAGACACTGGAAGGATCGTTGATCTCACCGACGACCCGAACATGGAGCTTCACTATGGTCGTGACCGTGAGCGTGGACCACCATCACCTGCTCGGACGTGCATACCAGAGACCACCGAGCAGCCCAGGCAGGATGAGGAATACAACGCTGATGAGTTCTCAGATGATGACCAGCTCGGCATCAACAAAGCCGAGATCCTTCAACTCAGAGCAGGGATGCGGAAGACTGAAGCTAGAATCCAGGAGGTGCGGACCCAGATTCACAAGGCAACTCGTCAAGCACCAGAGATCGACAGAGTGCAGGCCAAATCCCAGAACACACCCATCACACCGCACATCACCGGGGCCCAGATCTCTGACCCTGGAAAGATCAGTAAAATCCCAAACTATGATGGGAGCACTGGCCCGTGGGAACATCTGACGTCATTCCGAATTGCCATGAACCGAGCAAGGTTCCCCAGAGGACATGAAGATGCGGGTTTATGTCTCTTGTTCGTCGAGACCATCAAAGGACCCGCACTGCAGTGGTTTTCCAGGCTACCATCTAACTCCATCAGCAGTTTCCATGAGCTAACGACCTTGTTCCTCTAGCAGTATTCGATCTTCATGGGACGGGAAACTATTGATGCTGATTTATGGTCTATTTTGCAGGGACCCACAAAGTCTCTCCGCTCTTCATCGGTAAGTTCAAGAAGCTTATCTCACATGTTAAAGGAATGAGCGACCATGCAGCTCTGCGGGCCCTCAAGAAGAGACTATGGTATGAATCAGAGTTTCACAAGGAACTGTTGGAAATCTGACCTATCCTAACCACTTAGGGACTAACAGATTTCCAATCCTAGGATCTCTGCTAATGATTCTAGATTCCCAGATCTCGAGGTTACCTGATGAGTTGATGCAGCGGAAAGATCAGGATGTCGAGATCTCT
>OVAP01001549.1:0-23256 GCA_900406295.1 Aurinia saxatilis | reverse complement strand
AGATTTTGATAAACATTTGACTTAAACATTACCTTATGTCATCCTATATAAAGGTTTTAGACTAGGTAGAACAAAATATAAACTTTTGAAAAAATATTATCTTGGACTACAACGATGGAAAACATATCGATGAAATCTGTTTTGATTATCTTCTTAGTTGTTACATCAGGTAAAATTTTATTCACGAATTATATATGTTTCAGTCTAAGTAGACATCAAATTACATAATGCTAGTTATATTATGTTTTATATTTATTAAAATATTTGGTTCGCAGTGATGGCTATGACAATATTTCAAAACATTGAAGCAAAACGTTTGTTACCTGAAGAAGCTCCTCAACATGTGTTGGATCTCGAAGCTTTGTCACCGGCAATTTTACAACCACAGTGCTCGGAAAAGTGTGTGAAGTGTGTTATCGCTATATTTGGTACTAGATGTAAGTGTGTATGCTAAATCTTAATATAATCTTAAGTAATCCAATAAATAAAATTTAGAAATTATATTTCACATTTGTTCGTACACTAATCACTACATTGGAGACCTGTATGAAGAAACTCATACAAATATCTAATAAGGGTTTCGGTTTGATCAAATTACTCTACAACTTTTTTTGTATAAACCTGGTTAGGGTATTTATTTATTCACAATTATATGAAATTATAGATACATGAAAGATCTTTAGAATTTTACTTCGGTTTGGAAATTCAAGAAAACCATGTTTTGTATTAACCGCTTTAGGATATTTGATCATAATTTTGTGATATATACATGAAAGATCTTTAGGACTTTACAATGTTAATAATCAAATCTGAGAAATCTTTCTGGATATTTTGATTGACTCCATCGTTCATTATTACACAAAACTGACATTTACAATGGAATTTCTATCCTCTGGGTCAGATCTTTCATTAAAAAAGATGAAAAATTGGCATCTATCTACAGTTAAAAAAACGTTTAAATTTTTTGGTTGGAATGACCATATCATCCTTGGAACCGAGAAGTAACCGTGAGAAAAATATCTTCAGGACAAGGGATCGTCAATAAAACTTAGATATTTAACTTTAATCTGTCGACTATTTTTCAGATTTAATATGTTGTAAAGTGTAACCTATAAACATCGTCTATATTTGCTAGACCACATTTCAGTCAAATTGTTTTTTTCTTCCTGGTTTAGATATATTGAGTTATATGTCCTTTTTTATCAAATTCGTTAGAACATTTATATGATTTTGTGAGTATCTTCTTAAACTTTTGATAAGAATTTGACGGTTGACAAAAAAGAAAGAAGAAAATAATTGAAAGATATATGACCTTAACAATACCATTTCTCCATTCTATAAAAATGGTTTAAATTAATTATATTAGAGTCATCCTAGCTTGGATCCGAGAAATAACCGTGAGGAAAGTATATATCTTCACGACAAGGGATCAATCGTCAATAAAACTTAGATATTTAGCTTTATTTTGTCGACTAATTTTCAGGTTTAACATGCTGTAAAATGTAACCTATAAACATCGTCTATCTTTGCTAGACCACATGTCAGTCATATTGCTTGTTTTTTTTCCTGGTTAAAATATATTTACTCTTGTGTCCTTTTTATCGAATTTATTAGCATATTTATATGATTTTATGACTATCTTCTTTAATCTTTTTATAAGAATTTGACTGTTGACAGAAAAAAGAAAGAAGAAAATAATTGAAAGATATGTGACCTTAAGAATACCATATCTCCATTCTATAAAAATGGTTGCACAATAGCCTAAAACAATCTCACTTATCATTACTTTGAACATTTTCTTATAATAATATTCTCTATGGGTAAAACAAAGGAGACGATATCAATGAGTTTTTCTTTCATTGTCTTCTTAGCATTTATATCCGGTAAATTTCATATATTATATATCCGGTATGAAACTACATGCAAATATTTATTTATAACAACATATATTGGTTTATTTTTGTAGTGATGAGCATTGTAACAATTCAAAATGTTGAGGCAACACGTAAATTACCTGAAGAAAATTCTCAGATCGTGTGGCAACACCAAGAAGCTTCGATGCATGCTGCAAAATCAAAAGATCTCCAATGCAGACCAGGGTGTCAAGTGGGTTGTTTTCCCGTCAATGGGAATAAGTATTGTTTATGTGTATGTTAATTTTCAGTTTTCTGTTTAATCAGAAAAATAAGAAACATTCTAACTAATAATAAACTCATTTGAAATTTATTGCGTGCAATCATTTTTACAATTGAAATCTATGGACAAGCTAGAAAAAAAACATATAAAATATACTGGATATGATTAACTTTTGTGTAATTATTTAGAGACATTTTGAACTAGCCTCTGTCTCAAACTCTTCTCAATAAAACCATAGAAGAGTTTGGTTTTGATCATTCAATGAGTGAATTTGATAATCCTTTGTCCATAAGATATTTTTTTATCCAAGGGTGATCACCATCTAAAGAAAAGTGTTTCATTCAATGTAAACGAGACTACAATATCCATTCAATGATGTTTCTTTTTCATGTTATTGAGTCTTTTTCCCCTAAATTTTGCACTGACATCTGGTTTTACTCAAAAATAAATTCTGGTTTGCTGATGAGCCAAACCAAAACCAAACTGAATTAAAACAATATGTTTTTTTTTTTTGTTGTGTATACTAAATAATTTGGCTATAGCTCTAAAGAATTATTATGTAGGAACAAAGTATTAATTGGTGCAAAAATTACTGAAATTTGGTAAAAGTGTGGTGTACATATTTTCGATGATAACTTTTTTATATCGAATTACCTGTTTATGATCCTTAATTCTTGAAAGTGGACATGCCTTAATTATAAAAAACCTTCTGATGCTATTCCATTTTTTTAGTTTTTTAGTCAAAGTCTATTAGTTAATTTGGTCTCCCGTGAAACTATACAAAGTTTGGTATAACAAAGAGATAAAAAAAATTAGTCTTGTATATGATTTTTCACTGATTTTGGTAAAGAAATCAATTTAGTATTATCAATTTTAATTAATTCTGATAAAGTTTACAGGAATTCTAGATTTCGATAAAAAAATTTTGACTAAAACATTACCTTAATGCATCCTATATAAAGGTTTTACACTAGGTAGAACAATATATACACTTTTGAAAAAAATATTATCTTGGACTACAACAATGAAAAATATATCGATGAAATCTTTTTGGTTATCTTCTTAGTTGTTACATCGGATAAAAAATTATTTAAAAATTATATATGTTTCAATCTAAGTAGACATCAAATTATATAATGATAGTTATATAATGTTTTATATTTATGACAATATTGTTTGGTTTCGCAGTGATGGCTATGACAACATTTCAAAACCTCGAAGCAAAACGTTTGTTATCTGAAGAAGCTCCTCAACTTGTGTTGGATCACGAAGCATTGTCACCAGAAATTTTACATCCACAGTGCTCGGAAAAGTGTGTGCGGTGTGTTATCGTTGGATATCGTATATCATGTCATTGTATATGCTAAATCTTAAAACCATCTTATCTAATCCAATAAATAAAACATAGAAATTCTATTTCACATTTGTTGCGTACACTAATCACTGCATTGTAGAATTGTATGAAAAAAACTCATACCGTTATATAATTAATAAGGGTTTTCGTTTTATCAAATTACTCTGCAACTTTTTGTATAAACATGTTTAGGGTATTCTATAAACGTAGCCATCTCGTCGTCTCTCTCTTTTTACTTCTTCCTTTTTTATAACGCGCGGGTATTTATTTATTTATTTTTTGTCGATAATATTTATAAGATAACATTAAACCGGATGGGAAAGCCAAGCTCACTAACATAGCTAGTATCATGTGGATAGATCCTAGCACTGCGTGCGAGGATGTCTGCCTTGGAATTACAGCTACGGAATACATAAGACAGGGAGAAGTTACTCTTGAGGCGTTTGGCATCCTCCATGTAGACCGAGAAGGCCGACCATTTCGTTGGAGAAGACACTATCTTGACGAGTTCTTGCGAGTCGGTAGCGAACGCCATCCCAAGTTTGTAATGGTCAATCATACACAGCATGATACACGCATGTATTTTTTATAGCGTGAATTTGGTGAATAACCAAAAGAGAAGAAAAATTAAAAAGATAACCAAAAACCCTAGATCCAATAGTGAGGATCTTGCCACATAGGGAATTTTGATTATTTTATTAAATATGTGTTTTTTTGTGGTTATATCTCCCAATTCCCCTTTCTTTATATTAAACAAACCAAAAGGAAGAACGAAACTTTTAGTTAGACTACTTACAATGGTGTTGAAATATTTTTTCAACAATTTAAAGACTACAATGAGGTGTTGATAAATGGTGTTGAAATGAGGTGGCTAATTTGGTGTTGAAAATTTTCAACATATTGATAGTGGAGGGACCACGATGTCACATGTCATATTCTAATTTGTTACTTCATTTTTTCATATAATCTTTTTCATCCTAATAATTTAAAGTTGACTATTTGATATGAATTTAATTTTTTTAAAAAAAAATTATACCAAAAATCATCATTTTTATACTCTATTAATAGATATTTGTTATATTTAATTTGGATTTGGAAAAATAATTTTTTTTTAAGAGTGTGAAATTTTTGTAAACAAACCATTGTAGAGTATAAATGTTGGATGTGTGTTGAATTATTAGGTGGAAGAAAGAGAAGATGAGGTGGAATGTTAAAGATAGGAAAATAGGGTGTCGAAACAAAAAACCATTGTACATAGTCTTAAAGAAACAAACTTGAACCATGTTTGTCATGTCTCAACATCTTTAGATCGATCAAATCGACGCTTTTCTAAATCGCTTTCACTTAACATGTTTGATTTGCACTGAACTTGGAACATTAGAGCACACATGTGTTTTATCAGCAGATTTTCCGATATCAAACTTCGTAAAGTATCCATCACCCTCTCCAAAGATTTTAATGTTTGCATCAAAACCCATGACGACTTTATTATCCTCTTCAACGAAAAAACTCCTACATAAATCTGCAAACCGTCCCTCATCCAGTTTAAAGAAGTTGCTCCATGACACATGTTTGGTCTCAATCTTGGTTAAAATCCATATCTCAATCTTAATATCATAAGGGCGGCGATCCTATTGTAAAACCGCAAGCTTCTCTTCTCTAACACGAGACAAGATCACCTGGTCACAACATTTAGCCCTAAAAGGAAGACGCAAAAGCGGCCCAAATCTCTGTGTTCTAAAATAAAAGCAGATTATATGATGGTCGTCTGGGTAGTTTCTACGATCTGTAGCACACCAATAAGTATTTCCCTTGAAAGAAAAACCAAGCGGACAAAATTTAATACGCCAGTAGTGTGGAGTGACATCAAGAGTTGTCCATAAACCAGAGTCGAAATCATAGATTTCATAGCATGAAAATTTTTCTTCGGGACTACCCGGACATGCATAAAAAAACAAAACTAAGATTTTGTAGCTACGACAACAAGATTTATGCTTCTTATTATTCACGTATCCGAGTGCGTAGCTAGGTTTGATATGATATGCATACTTTGGACGGTAAGATTCTGTGGGATCGATCCATCTTGTCTGCCCACAATACGGATTCCAAACCACAACTCGAGTATCGTCGTCTTTTAAGATGCATAAACAATAAACCCTCACAATAAATGATTTGAGATACCTTGACTTATTTGTCAAGACAAGTAAGTTTGCCTTTAAGCTCTATAGAAGATGGATGATTGGTGAAGAAGACGTTCATTAAATAAACATTGTAATTCACCATCACAACCATCCGTGACTCGCCTTTCCCTCATTGTTGATATATTATCAATGTGCATCTTTATAAAGTTCCTATTTTTTCTATAAAGTGTTCCACTCTGTGCAAGTATGGTAAAAAAAAATAATGAAATCTATTTAATTAGTTCACATATGAAGTTTTTTTTTTTGTTTTTGATAACATATATTTGATAACATATATGAAGTTATACTTAATTTGGAAAGGAAATCAATTTTTGTAGTAATCTTTTTAATAAACTTTGACCATGGTGACTGGTGAGAGATTTAAGCAATTTCATATTTTGATAAATATATTACTAAAACGATTATGTTTCTGTATTCTATGTAAATTATAAAGGTCCTATACGAGGGTAAAGACCTCAACCTCCATTTCATTATTATCTTTTCGTAAAAATACTGAGGACTACAACAGTGACAAATATAACAGTGAAGTCTGCTTTTGTTACGTTCTTAGTTGTTACATTTGGTAATTTTCATATTTTATGTTTTGTTATCTGCTCCAAATAATTAAACAGATATTGAATTGAAATTATATAATGATAGTTAAATTACATTAATTTTTTCGTTTATAACAACATTTAAATTTGGTTTTGTAGTGATGACTATGACAATAGTTCGAAACGTTGAAGCAAAACGTTTGCTTTTTCCGAAGAAAGACCTCAATTTGTGTTGGATCTTGGGGCTCCATCGCCAGTTGCATACCCACAACGTTTGGCATGCATTCCAAGCTGTGTGAAATGTTTTGACGCTGATTTTAATGTTATATGTTACTGCGCATGTTAATCTTAAATATCATTTTAATTAATCATATATATATATATATATATAATATTTTTGCTAATTACAAATCCCATCACTATGTTATAAAACTGTATGGAGCAAACTCATGCGAATGTCTTTAGTTGTTAGTTTATTTTTTTTACATTGGAGAAAAATGATTATTTTATAATATATGAAAACAAAATTGTTTCCCTATTCTTTTATAAACAAAAAATTAGAAAATAAAATATTATTTCTTTGTGGGATTTTAATTGTTAATTTTTAGTCTATATATGTATACAGCTAGATTTTTCTTTTTTAATTTGAAATTTTAATAATAATTAAATATATATAATGTCCTTATTATTTTTATAAGAAGTTCCAAAAATATAAATTCAGAGAAGGAAAAGTTAATATCTCTCTCTTTTAATTTTATAAAATTCGAGATTAAAAATTTAGAAACAGGAATATAGGTGTGTATATATATATATTTCCTTTTTATAAAGGTCAATAAATATAAATGTAAAAAAAGTTAAACATGTTTTTTTTTTGTAAAGTTATACCATAACAAATCATTTATTATCAACCAATCAATTTTTGGCATGTAAATTTTTAGACATGTTGACAACAAATTACAACTCACATTTTTATAGCTAAAATGGGTTCTTATATAATAGGTAAGATATCTATTTGGATGTTAACAAAAAATATTTCTTGGTTTGATAAGTATAGGACTAAAACGATACTACCTTTCCATTCTATAAAAAAGGTTCCACAATATCAGAAAATGTCACTACAATAATCTTCAATATCTTCTTATAATATTCAGTACAAGTCAAAAACAATGGAGAAAATACCAGTGAAGTTTGCTTTCATCATCTTCTTAGCTGTTACATCCGGTATGTTTCAAAGTTTATATGTATGAGAGAAAAATATTTTATTCCTGCAATTTAGCTTAGAACAACATATTGGTTTGGTTTTGCAGTGATGGGTATCATAACGGTACCGAATGTTGACGCAAAACGTTTATTACCCGAAGAGACTCCTCGTACTGTGTTGAATCATGAAACTTCACCGCATGTTGTAAAACCACAGGGTTTTCAGTGCAGGGAAGGATGTCGTGAGCAATGCATTCCCATTCAACTAGTTATTCGTTGTGTTTGTTTATGCTAATCTTCAGTTTTATAATGGTTATGCGAATAAATAAGATCTGTTCTCAATACCATATAATAAAACTTGTTTGACATTTGGTGTGTACGTACGGCGATCATAACATTTGAGAATTGTATGGAGAAAACTCACACAAATATCTAGGAACCACTGTGTAGTACGTATACCAAAAAAAAAAAAGATTTATCGAAGATTATTGGGATTTCCGTAATTTCAAAATAATTTTGGTATCAACCAAAACTTTGAATCCGAATTATATTGATATTAAAGTGGATTTGGTGTTATGTATTCTTACTGAATTTGGTAAGAGATCAAATTTACTGAATTTGTTGGATCATCTTCATCCTTGGATCTGAGAAGTTATAATTATGTAAGTATCTTCAGGAGTTAATTAGTCTTTGGTCTTAATATGTTGATATTTGGGTAACAAATAGATGCAGTTTATGATTTTGCTTCCATAATTTGACAATATCTATTGACTAGATCAATGTCATTAGTTGACCAACAAAAATTAACATCAATTCTCCATTTTATATAAACGTTTCCTCAGTACCTAATTCCTATCCAATATACAAAATATACACCATTACCTGAAAAAATTGAAAGCAATGGAGAAACTATCAATGAAGTTTGTTTTCATGATCTTTTTATGTGTTATATCCGGTAAATTTTCTATTTGTTACGTATAAAAGAAAATTTATGTACAAATTCATATGAGTCATAACATATTTGTTTGATTTTGTAGTAACAAGTACCGTAAAAGTTCGGTATGTTGAGGCCAATCGTTTATTATCTGAAGAGATTGTGATGGATCATGAAGTTTCGCCCCAGGTTACGAAACCACAAGGTTTAATTTTTAAGTGCAAGGAACCGTGTACGGTTAAATGTGTTCCCGTTATAGTTACTGTTGAGTGTTTTTGTCAATGCTAATCTTTATAAATTATAAAAATCTAGAATTATAAAGATATGTATTGGCTAATTTTCAACGATAATTAGAAATGACAATGTTATAAATGAAAATAAAGGTTACTTTATATCTTAAGGAACAGAAACAAAGTTTTTTGGAATTTAGAACATACACAACATGCTGTTTCAAGTTAAAGATGTTCAGACCCTCTTAGCTCTGGAGATAGAGAGTGATATAAGAGATTCATTTTGTCCCATCTTCCTAATTAAATCAAACTCAGTTTCAAGATTTGCTTTTTTTTTTTTTTTTTCCGAAATATGTCAAATTAGATTTCAAAAGAAAAAAACTGTTAGCATGTTTTGCATGCGTACAAGATCAGTTTAAGAGTGTTTAAGATATCAAGATTTGCTTCAGTGATATCTTTATTTCCTACTCAATGAAAGATTGATTAAGAAAAGACTTTCTTCAACTTGTAATGATTTGATCTCTGTTATACAAAAATAATCACAACTAAATTGATGAAAAAAACATTCATGTCATCTATTCACACTGGATACTTCCTCTATCTCTAGTTGGGGTGAAGAAAAATGTTAATGTGTTTTAGTTGGATCATCTTCATCCTTGGATCTGAGAAGTTATAGTGAGGAAAGTATCTTCAGGACAAGGGATCGTCAAGCCACCCATCGGATGATCGAATCCAAACTCTTCTTCAGCTTTACTTAGAAGAGCTTGAAACGAAGGTTGATTCAAGAATGAGACTGGCACAAGGTGTCTCTGCTTCTTCTGACTCTCACCGACGTACACCGCAAGAAACCCTTTCGGTGCTTTGCTTGTTCTTGCTAAGGAGCTGCCAAGAATCTTCTTTGCACTCAAGAGACTTCTCACCAAAGCCATTTTCTTGTATGGAAGTTTGTTTCCTGAAGCTTAAGATTTATGAATAGAAATTAAAGAGTTCAAGCTTTGGATTGCTTGTAGTTGATGATGGTAAAGAATTCGTTTCTTCTCTTTATATAGATCGATTAATTGAGAGCAGGGGTGTCTACAAGTGTGGGACATACAATGACAAAAAAATTCACATGGTTCTGTTCTCACATTAAAAGTCTTTATTCACGTAAAACCGTGAGAACAAGATCACATGTTAAGGCCATGGAAGAAGTTTCTGTGTGTTGATTGATAAATACTTGTATCCATCTAACTAATCCTGTCACCGTCTAACCTCAATCATGTAAAACACAATAACAAATATAATTAATACATGGGACAAGATTAGCTAGGCCACAGAAACTTCCAATCTACATATATATAGCATTTGCATGTGCTCTGTTCTTGGATAAGTTGTGATAGAAACCACTTGCTTAGCAACTTGAAACTTGACCCCATCTGACCATAGTTTGGTCTGAAGAGGTTTTGGCTATCAGAACCTTGTTTCATACCATAAAGATCCAGTCCCATGAGAGAAATCATTACAAACTAATGAAACATGATAAAACAGAACTTGGCCCATACTTTAGTAAATGTGTTTGAAGAAAGACAGAACCATGTGAACTCTCTAATCATATATGTCCCCACGCTTTTTGTAGACCACAGTTTTCAAACAACCAAGAGAAGTTTCAACTCTTTTATTGATCTATTTATAAGGACCCAAAACAGAACAACATCTTCATATCATCAACAACAAGAAGCAATCCAATAACTTCAAACTTACAAAAATCAAGAGTTTCAGTAAAAAAATGGCATTGATGAGAAGTCTGTTGAGTGCAAAGAAGATTCTTGGCCGCTCTGTGTTAGGAAGCAATAAAGAAACTTCAGTACCAAAAGGGTTTCTTGCGGTGTACGTCGGTGAGAACCAGCAGGAGAAGCAAAGATATATAGTGCCAGTCTCTTACTTGAGCCAGCCTTCGTTTCAAGCTCTTTTAAGTAAATCCGAAGAAGAGTTTGGATTTGATCATCCTATGGGAGGCTTGACGATCCCTTGCCCGGAAGATGCTTTCCTCACCGTGACTTCCCGGATCCAAGGATGAACAACATCAAGGAAATAAACTTAACAATTCTTACTGTAAATAGATATGACAAAATTTCTCTTTCTGAAAGATTTGTTTCAGAGCTTAGAAGTTCTAATGTAATTGCAAGTTTTGTCTAAATGAATGGATTAACTCAAACAAATTATCCAGAAGTATTTCTGAGACTTGTTTATACGATGTGATTAAGAGTTAGTTAACTACTGTAAAATCCAATAAATGTCATGTTCCTGCAGAATTATGTTTGCATGTTGTTCCCAACAAACACATATATTGAAAATCAAGAATCATTACTAATGTATATAATAATATATAAGGGTAGATTTAGCATCCGGATCCGTGGCGCAATGGTAGCGCGTCTGACTCCAGATCAGAAGGTTGCGTGTTCGATTCACGTCGGGTTCAAAACCCCGAAATCTATTCCGGAATTTTTTTTTTCTTTCTTTTGGCTATTTCCACTTTTACCCTCTGCAGAAAAATGCTACTCCAATTTCGGACAAGTCGACTTATCTCACCGGAGATATACAGCTCAGATTAGTTTTAACCATTCTCGATCTCAAGATGATTCAATGGCTTCCATTTGTAAAACTGGTCTGATTTTGGAGATTTTAGCTACTCAGGAGTAAGTAAATTTTACACCTTTATTTTGCATTTGCTTATTTAAATCTGAATCCTCGACATCGATTTTGACCACTGCTTCTTTGAAATTGCTTGTGTTGTTTCGTTACTTGTTCTTTTCTACATGAAAGTTTCGTGGTTGGTTTCTTCCAAATAATCAAATGGACGAAGCTTCCTCTCTTGCTAGTGGCTAATGTAGGACCCATTCTGGCAATATACTGTATAGTGTATGAGGAAATAGCCACGAATTAGGTACATAATGGGCAAAACAAGAAGCTAGGCATTGCTTTTCTGCTAGTGGTTTTAATGTATGTATTCTGAGTCAATGGAGTCAACTTTACTTCTATATGAACCTCTACATAGCTCTCTCTTCAAACCTCTCTGATATTTACTAATGGATTCTTCTTTTTTACTTACCACTGTTGCTGCTGCTGCTTCAATAGGCTTCTTCACGCTTTTCCGGAAACTCAGATTCCATCAAGAGGATAAGAAGCAGAACAAGTCTTCTTCTTCTACATCAGCACCATCTTCTTTGTCTCCTTTACCAGTTCCTCCATCTTCTTTGTCTCGTATCTGGACACACCAAGTCTTTCCTAGCTTCCGTGGGGAAGATGTACGAAAAGACTTTCTCAGTCACATTCAAATGGAGTTTCAGAGAAAGGGGATCACACCATTTATTGATAATGAGATCAAGAGAGGAGAATTTATCGGTCCTGAACTCATTCGGGCTATTAGAGGATCCAAGATTGCAGTTATCTTGCTCTCCAGGAACTACGCTTCTTCGAGCTGGTGTCTTGACGAACTGGCGGAGATTATGAAGTGCAGGGAAGAGTTGGGTCAATCCGTGATGGTTGTTTTCTATGAAGTTGATCCTTCTGAAGTAAAGAAGCTGACCGGTGACTTTGGGAAAGTCTTCAGAAAAACTTGTGCCGGTAAAACAAAGGAGGATGTTGAGAGATGGAGACAAGCTTTGGCAAAAGTGGCCACTATCGCCGGTTACCATTCAAGCAACTGGTTCGTCTCTTTCTTTTTACTTTTTCCATTTGCTCTCTTAATCTTTATAACACATCGAACTATATAGAATCGTATCTTTGTAATGATCATTTTGTGATTTTTCATGATTATCTAATGGATTTGTTTATCTCCATCCGTTGTTAGGAATAATGAAGCAGCCATGATAAAGAAAATCGCCAATGATATTTCCAACAAGTTGAATAATTCCATAATATCAAGTGATTTCGATGGGTTGGTTGGGATGAGAGCTCATTGGGAAAAGATGGAACCACTGTTTTGCCTAGACTCGGATGAAGTGAGGATGGTTGGGATTTGGGGTCCTTCTGGAATAGGGAAGACCACAATCGCCAGAGTTGTTTACAACCAACTCTGCCACAGCTTCCAACTGTGTGTCTTTATGGAGAATATCAAAGAAAAATATACAAGACCGTGTTCCGATGACTACAGTGCAAAGCTGCAATTACAACAGCAATTTATGTCTCAAATAACCAACCAGAAGGATATTGAGATCAATCATTTAGGAGTTGTCCAAGATAGGTTGAAAGACAAAAAAGTTCTTGTCGTTCTTGATGGTGTGGACCAGTCAATGCAACTAGAGGCCATGGCGAAAGAAACCAGGTGGTTTGGTCCTGGGAGTCGAATTATCATTACAACACAATATCAAAACCTTTTTAGAGCACATCGGATCAACCATACTTACAAGGTGAAATTTCCAGCAAATGATGAGGCTCTTCAAATCTTCTGCATGTATGCTTTTGGTCAAAAGTCTCCTAAAGATGGTTTTGATGAGCTTGCTCAGGAAGTCATAAGTCTTATTGGTGAGCTCCCTTTGGGTCTTAGGGTTATGGGCTCTTATTTCCGGGGAATGTCCAAGCAGGAGTGGACAAATGCACTTCCAAAGTTAAGGAGATCCATTAACACAGAAATTGGGAGCATTTTAAAATTCAGCTATGACGCCTTAGATGACGAAGATAAGGATTTATTTCTTCATATAGCCTGCTTGTTCAACTATGGAGAGCTTACAAAAGTGGAAGAGCATCTTGCAAAGAAGTTCGTGGATGTGAGGCAAGGGCTTACCGTCTTAGCTGAGAAATCTCTCATATCTATCGACGATGGATATATAGATATTCATAATTTGCTAGTCCAGTTGGGTAGAGATATTGTCCGTAAACAGTCTGTTCATGAGCCGGGACAGCGGCAATTTTTGGTTGATAGAAGAGAAAATTGCGAACTACTGACTGATGAGGCAGCGGTAAGTTGTTACATTGCTCTCTAGCTACCAATCGAGTTTATTTAACCTGCCATCTCCACTTATGTTTTGTTTTTTTTCTTGTTTTCAGGGTAGCAGAAGTGTCATAGGCATAGAATTTAACTTTTATGGGATCAAGGAAAATATAAATATTAGTGAGAGAGCTTTTGAAGGAATGTCTAATCTCCAATTCATACAATTTTATGGTGATCACGACACATTGCGCCTACCACATGGCCTAGATTATCTATCGAGTAAACTTCGATTACTACATTGGATTCATTTTCCGATGACATGTTTGCCTTCAATTTTGAATTTGGAGTTACTTGTCGAACTAATTATGTGTAAGAGCAAGCTTGAGAATATGTGGGAGGGTATTAAAGTAAGTAATTCTGATTTATTTGGCTTTCCAAATTGATTTTGTGTCAACAATTTCTTCAGTTTGATTTGAATTTAATACTATTAGTGGTTTTTGTGTCAACAATTTCTGTTTTTATGTCAACAATTTCTGTTTTTATGTTCTTTTTTATTTGTGTATACCCTACTAAGTGTTCTTATTATCTGTGTACAGCCACTTCGTAATATCAAGTGGATGGATTTGAGTGATTCCGTGAACTTAAGGGAGCTTCCTGATCTCTCCACTGCCACTAATCTTCAGAAATTGGATTTGAGTGGTTGCTCCAGTCTCGTGAAGCTCCCCTCCACGATTTATACCAATAGTCTTCAGAGATTGAATCTTCGTAAATGCTCAAGTCTGATCAATCTCCCTTCCTCTATTGGTAATGCCACTAATCTCGAGAAGTTATATCTCGGTGGATGCTCAAGTCTGGCGGAAGTCCCATCCTCAATTGGGAATGCCATTAAGCTAAAAACATTAGATCTTAGCAATTTGTTATGCCTTGTGGAGTTGCCTTCCTGGGTTACAAATGCCACCAATCTCGATAAGTTAAATCTCAATGGATGCTCAAATCTAGTGGAGCTTCCTCTTTCTCTTGGAAACCTTCAGAAGTTGCAGACGTTGACTGTACAAGGATGCTCTAAGCTGGAGGTCCTTCCTACCAACATCAATTTGGAATCTTTGGATGAACTTGATCTCACTGATTGCCCCATGTTGAAAAGTTTTCCTGAGATGTCCACGAACTGTAAATTTCTCCAGCTCAGAGGAACTGCAATCGAAGAAGTTCCTTCGTCAATCAGGTTGTGGTCTCGTCTCTCAGAGTTGTGTATGTCATTCAGTAAAAATCTCAAGGACTTTCCTCTAGCTTTCGACAGCATCACAAAGCTGTACGTGAGCGATGCAGAAATACAAGAAATTCCTCCATGGATTGAGAGATTCTCTCGTCTGAGTGTACTTGTGCTCGAAGAATGCAGAAATCTGGTATCGCTTCCACAGATCCCTGATTCATTAGTGCTCCTTGGTGCAGGATCTTGTGCATCCCTGGAAAGATTAGATTGCTCCTTTCACAATCCAGATATTCTACTTTACTTTTCTAAGTGCTTCAAACTGAATCTGGAGGCGAGAGACCTCATCATCCATACAAGGACTAGCGAACATGCGATCTTGCCTGGTGTAGAAGTGCCTGCATGCTTCACTCACCGAGCTACAGGAGGTTCCTTGACCATTAAGTTGAATGAGAGGCCTCTTCCTGAATCAATGAGATTCAAGGTTTGTCTCTTGCTGGTTGAGGAAGGTGTCAGTGAAGCTGAATGGTTGCCCAACGCGGCTATTGTTAGTTATAAACAAAGCAAGCATTTCATATCTCCGCTTTTAATAGAGCATCTGTACATATTCGAAACTGAAGTGAAGGTGACTTCCAGAGAAATTTTCTTTGAGTTCAAGCTTGATCGTAATGATTGGAAGATAGGAGAATGTGGGCTACTCCAATTGACTCTTGATGGTCCCTCGTTGAATTCCTCAAAAAGCAATTTCTGAGACACCCTTAAATTGAAGTCTGTGGTAAATGAGAGAGGCAAGAAGGTAATCTAGTCTACCTTGATTCATTTTGAACAGTGTCAGGGGAATTCAAAGCCCTTGTCTTATATGTATCTCTGCAAGCTCAATTCTTTCTTCTTTAATCGTTGACAATTATGTTTATCATCTGTGGTATACTGTGATTTTCAGATCACATGAACAAATTTGAGAAAGCTATCTGGGGGATTTTTGTTTGTTTAGTTGATTCATGAAAAAATTGAATGATATATCTTCTGTTACAACTCTTTCAGGTAGAAAGATGAAACTTTGTCATCTACATATTTACAGTTAAAGACTCTAATCTAGAGTGGAGGTGTTAGGTCTTTCTTTGGATGGTCATCATCCTTGGATTCTAAAAGTTACGGCAAGGAAAGTATCTTCATGGCAAGAAATCGTCAGGCCGCCCATTGGATGATCAAACTCGAACTATCCTTCAGATTTACTGAGAAGAGCCTGAAACAAAGGCCGGTTCAGGTAAGGAATTGGCACATTCCTTGTTTCAACCTTAATCCTGGGAATTGACACTGCTTCTTTGAGATTGCCTTGTGTCTTTTCATTTCGTCTTCCTTCTTACAACGGATTGCTGCAACTTATTCATAGCTTCTTCCAAAATTGTATGATTTTAGATTCCACATTCTAATTTTAGGTTTTGCAAGATCTCTCATGAATATAATAGTGTATGAATTCCTAAAAAATTTCATGAATGTGGAGCCTACATGGTAGGGACTATGATTTGTCGTTAGCAAAATTTTCCATGAAATTATCCTTATTATATTTTGGTGAGACGAAAAATTCTTGAAAGCATTTGTGCAAACTGAGTCAACGTTCTGTATCCAGTAATTAATACTGTGTTCCTCCATTTAGGATCTTGATCATACTAATGAATTCGTCTTTTTTTCTCGGTACTGTTGCAGTTGCAATAGGCTTCTTTCTTGGTATAGTTGCAGCTGCATTAGGCTTCTTCAATCTTTTCAAAAAATTCAGATTCCAACTAGATAACAATGAAAGTAATTCTTCGTCATCAGTTGCTCCACCATCTTCATCTCACAACTGGACTTACCAAGTCTTTCCGAGCTTCCGTGGGGAAGATGTTCGCAGAGACTTTCTCAGTCATATTCGGAAAGAGTTTCAAAGAAAGGGAATTACACCATTCGATGATAATGAGATGAGCAGGGGAGAATTCATAGGTCCCGCACTCATTCAGGCGATTAGAGGATCCAAGATCGCTATTATCTTGCTGTCGAGGAACTATGCTTCTTCGAGCTGGTGTCTTGATGAATTGGCGGAGATTATGAAGTGCAGAGAGGAGTTTGGTCAAACAGTGATGGCTGTTTTCTATAAAGTGGATCCATCTGATGTAAAGAAGTTGACGGGTGATTTTGGGAAAGTTTTCAGGAAAACGTGTGCGGGTAAAACAAAGGAGGACATTGGGAGATGGAGACAAGCTTTGGCAAAAGTGGCCACAATCGCTGGTTACCATTCAAGCAATTGGTTCGTCTTTCTTATTTACCACCTATTAATTTCTTAATCTTTCTAATAGATTGAATTATATAAATGTATAAGTTCTAAATAATATCCATGGACTAAGTTTATATATCTTTATTGTGTCTTATTTTTACATTGTTAGGGATAATGAAGCTGCCATGATAAGAAAAATTGTCACTGATATATCAAACAAGTTGAATTACTCCACTTCGTCAAGTGACTTCAACGGGTTAGTTGGGATGAGAGTTCATTTGGAAATGATGGAACCACTGTTATGCATAAAGTCAGATGAAGTGAGGATGATTGGGATTTGGGGTCCTTCTGGGATTGGTAAGACCACCATCGCCCGAGTTTTGTTTAGCCAAATTTCCGACAGTTACCAACTAAGTGTTTTTATGGAGAATATCAAAGATAACTCTCCAAGACTTGGTTCTGATGACTACAGTGTGAAGTTGCGCTTGCAGCAGCAGTTAATGTCTCAAATAACCAACCAGAAGGATTTTGAGAATCCTCATTTAGGAGTTGTCCAAGATAGGTTGAGAGACAAGAAGGTTCTTATCGTTCTTGATGGTGTGGACCATATTGTACAACTAGATGCCATGGTGAAAGAAACTTGGTGGTTTGGTCCTGGGAGTCGAATTATCATTACAACTCCAGATCAAAAACTTCTTAGAGCGCATGGAATCAACCATTTATACAAGGTGGATTTTCCAACAACAAATGAAGCTCTTCAGATCTTTTGCATGAATGCTTTTGGTCAAAAGTGTCCTAAAGATGGTTTTGATAAGCTTGCTTCAGAAGTTACATACCTTGCTGGTCAACTCCCTTTGGGACTACGAGTTATGGGTTCTTATTTCAGGAGAATGTCCAAGCAGGAGTGGACAAATGCGCTACCAAAGTTGAGAAATTCCATTAACAGAGAAATTGAGAGCATTCTAAAATTCAGCTATGAAGCCTTAGATCATGAAGATAAAAATCTATTTCTTCATATAGCCTGCCTTTTCAACTATCACGAGATTACAAAAGTGGAAGAGCATCTTGCAAAGAGGTTCTTGGATGTGAGGCAAAGTCTTAACGTCCTTGCTGACAAATCTCTCATATCTATTAATCGGGGATCAATATATATGCACAGTTTGCTAGCCCAGCTGGGTAGAGACATTGTCCGTAAGCAGGCTGTTTGTGAGCCTGGACAGCGCCAATTTTTGGTTGATAAAAGAGAGATTTGTGAATTACTGACTGATGATGCAGCAGTAAGTTGTTTCCATTGCTCCCAGCCAATTGAGTTTATCTGATAACTAACCATATCTCTCTCTCTCTTTTTTTTTCCAGGGTAGTAGAAGTGTCATAGGCATAGACTTCAGCTTCGGTGCAGTCAAAGACAAATTTAATATAAGTGAGCGAGCCTTTGAAGGAATGTCTAATCTCCAATTCATAACATTTCGTGGGGATCGTGATAAATGCAATTTACCCCATCTGGACTATCTACCTCGAAAGCTTCAATTACTACATTGGATTCATTTTCCGATGACAAGTTTGTCTTCTATTGTTAACTCGGAGTTACTGGTTGAAGTAAGCTTGCGTCACAGCAAGCTTGAAAAGTTGTGGGAAGAAGCTAGAGTAAGTAATTTTGATTAATTTCCCTTAAAATGTCAAATTGGTTTCAAAGATTTTTCTTTTGTAAGTTATACTTCAATTAAATACTACTAGCATGGACGTGTGTGTGTGTGTGTTTTTTTTGTCGGAGCATGGACATGTGTTAATATGTTCTTTAAGTGGATTTTCTCATGTATTCACTACTAACTGTATAAATGTGTTTATTTTTCTGTACAGTCGCTTCGAAATCTCAGGTGGTTGGATTTGAGTTGTTCTGTAAACTTGAAGGAGCTTCCTGATCTCTCAACTGCCACAAAACTTCAGAGATTGAATCTGAGTGATTGCTCCAGCCTGGTGAAACTCCCCTCCACTAAAGGGTATACCAATAATCTTCAAAAATTGAATCTTCGTTACTGCTCGAGCCTGATCGATCTCCCTTCCTTTATTGGGGATGCTATTAATCTCGAGCTATTACATCTTGGTGGATGTTCAAGTCTGGTAAAAGTACCGTCCTCCATTGGTAATGCCACACAACTCAAGCAATTATTTTTGGAAGGATGCTCAAGTCTTGTAGAGATCCCTTCCTCTGTTGGGAATGTCATTACAAATTTTCAACAATTGGATCTTAGCTATTTGTCATGTCTGCTAGAGCTCCCTTCTTGGATTGGAAATGCCACTAATCTAGAAGAATTGAACCTTGGCAATTGCTCAAATCTGGTTGAGCTTCCCCCTTCCATCGGAAACCTTCAGAACTTGCGGTGGTTGAGTTTACAAGATTGCTCAAAGTTAGAGATTCTTCCGTCCAATATCAACTTGGAATCTCTCTCCGAACTTGATCTCACTGGTTGCTCCTTGTTAAAACGCTTTCCTGAAATTTCCACAAATATTGGAGTTCTCCATCTCATGGGAACTGCGATAGAAGAAGTGCCTTCATCAATCAAGTTGTGGCCTCGTCTTCAAAAATTGCAAATGTCATACAGTGTAAAACTCAAGGAATTTCCTCAGGCTTTTGATAGCATCACAGCGTTGAGCTTGAGCGGTATGGAAATACAAGAAATTCCTCCATGGATCAAGGGAATCTCTTGTCTAGATCGCCTTATGCTCAAGGGATGCAGAAAGCTGGTATCAGTCCCACAGATTCCCGATTCTCTCTCTGTTATAGATGCCGAAGATTGTGAGTCTCTGGAGAGACTAGATTGCTCCTTTCCCAATCCAAATATTTTTCTCATCTTCTCTAAGTGCTTCAAACTGAATAAGGAAGCTAGAGACCTCATCATCCAGGCACGGACTAATGAACATGCAATCTTACCCGGTGGAAAAGTGCCTGCATACTTCACTCATCGAGCTATTACCGGAGGTTCGTTGACAATCGAGTTGAAGGAGAATGCTCTTCCTACATCCATGAAATTTAAGGCTTGTGTATTGCTTGTTCATAAAGGTGAAGAGGGTGGTGGTGAGAAGAACTGCATGGAAGGAGTCGAATCTGTCTTTATAAGGTGTAGAAAGAGTAAGCATATGCTATACCCACTTTTAGCAGAACATCTGTACATATTCGAAGTTGAAGCAGAGGTGACTTCCGGCGAGAATTTATTTGAGTTCACGCTCGACCGTAATGATTGGGAGATAGGAGAATGCGGCCTACTTCAACTCGTAGAGGTCCCTTCATGTTGATGAAATGATTTCTGAGACACAAGCTGAAATTTAAGTTCTCTTAAGTTTCAGAAGAAGGTCACTGCAATTCAAAACTTGGGAAAAAATGGCAAGATGAAGGAAGCAAGAAATTGAGAAATCTTTCTGGAGTTTTTTGTTTGTTTAATTGATTTATGAAAAAAATGAATGATGTATTTTCTGTCTTCTGTTACAACTCTTTCAAGTAGAAAGATGAAAAATTGTCACATATATATTTACAATTAAAGACTCTGATTTAGAGTGGAGGTGTTAGGTCTTTCTTCGGATGATCATCATCTTTGGATCCTAGAAGTTACAGCAAGGAAAGTATCTTCATGGCAAGGAATCGTCAGGCGGCCCATCGGATGATCAAACTCGAACTCCTCTTCGGATTTACTGAGAAGAGCCTGAAACAAAGGCTGGTCCAAGTAAGAAATTGGCACAATGTGTCTCTGTTTCTTCAGGCTCTCACCAACGTACAACGTAAGAAACCCTTTTGGCGCAGAACTCACATGTCTGCAAGCTGTTACAGAGTGGCCAAGAATCTTCTTTGCACCAAGGATACCTCTAAACAAAGCCATTTGAGTTTGAAAGTTTTGAATTTGAAGCTTATGATGTTCTTTGGTTGCTGGTTGTTGATGATATGAAGATGTTGTTCTGTTGTGTGGATGTATATATAGATCAAATGAAGGAGTTGAAACTTCTCTGGGATCTTTGAAATCTGTGGTCTTTGGGACAGACATGAACTGAGAGAGTCTCACATGGTTCTGTCCGTCTTGTACCAAATGCTAGTCTGAATTTTTTAAATGAAAGACTAGGCCAGTTCTGTTCTATCATGTTTCATTGTTTTGTTATGATTTCTGTCCTGTTTCTTGAATTTAAGATGGAGAATGGATCTCTATGGTCAAAAACGAGTTCGTGATAGCCAAACGTTTCCAACAAACTATGGTCAGACAGGTCAGGTTTCAAGTTGTTAAACCATAAGTTTCTGTCACATTTCATCCAAGAACAGAGCACATGGCAAATGCTATATACGTTGGAAGTTTATGTGGCCTAGCTAACCTGGCCCTATCTATTGATCATTTTATCATTGTGTTTTCTCTGATCAAGGTTTTGCAGACAGACTGTGACAGAGTTAGTTAGAGAGATACAATTATGTACCGATCAATACAGAGAAACTTCTTCTATAGCCGTCACATGTGATCTTGTTCTCTTGGTCCTATATTGATTACAAATTTGTAAAAGTTCTGCTTTAAATGTAAGAACATAACCATGTGAAAAGCTTTGTCTTTGTATGTCCCACAGTTGTAGACACCACTCATTAATTTCAGAGAGGTTTGAAGTTTCAACTCATTCGTCGATCTATATAAAGAGAAGAAACTAATTTTTTACCATCATCAACTACAAGCAATCCAAAACTTGAACTCTTTCATTTCTATTCATAAATCTTAAGCTTCAAGAAACAAACTTCCATACAAGAAAAATGGCATTAGTGAGAAGTTTGTTGAATGCAAAGAAGATTCTTGGCGGCTCCTTAGAAAGAACAAGCAAAGCACCGAAAGGGTTTCTTGCGGTGTACGTCGGTGAAAGTCAGAAGAAGCAGAGACACCTTGTGCCAGTCTCATTCTTGAACCAGCCTTCGTTTCAAGCTCTCCTAAGTAAAGCTGAAGAAGAGTTTGGGTTCGATCATCCGATGGGTGGCTTGACGATCCCTTGTCCTGAAGATACTTTCCTCACTATAACTTCTCAAATCCAAGGATGAAGATGATCCAACAAAAGCACATTAACATTTTTTTAACCCAAACTAGAGATAGAGGGAGTATTCGGTGTGAATATATAACATTTTAGAGTTTGTTCCAGAGGAATGTAATGCGAATGCTATTTTTGTATAACAGAGATCAAATCATTACAAGCTGCAGATTTTTTTTCTTAATTTATCTTTCATTGAGTAGGATACAAAGATACTATTGAAGCAATTCTTGAAACTAAGTTTTGGCTTATTAACAAAGATGGGACAAAGGGTCTCTTTTATCTCTCACTATCTTCAAAGTTAAGAGGGTTTGAACATCTTTAATTGCCTTAAGTTAACCTGAAACACCATGTTGTGTGTTCTTAATTACAAAAAACTTCATTCTGCTCCTGAAAATATAAAGTACCCTTTATTTTCATTTATAACATTGTCATTTCTGATTACTGTTGAGAATACGAATACATATATATCTTAATAATTAGATGATTATACAAATTAGCATTGACAAAAGCATTGTTCAGTATATATATTGGGAACACATCTAATCATACACCCTTCCTTGCACTTAAAAAGGCTTTGTGGTTTTATAACCTGCGGCAAAGCTTCATGATCCGACACAATCTCTTCAGGTAATAAACGTTTTGCCTCAACATATCGAATTGTTATGGTGCTTGTCACTACAAAATCAAAATAAAATATGTTATGAAAAATATGAATTTGTACGTAGAATTTTTCTTCATACATAACAAACAGGAAATGTACCGGATATAACACATAAAAAGATAACAAAAGCAATCTTCATTGATATTTTCTCCATTGTTTTAGATTGTCTCAGACCAGACCACGGTTTATATTTTATCTATTTGATAGGGATGATGTTATAGTAACTGAGGAAACGTTTATATATAATGGAGAATCGGTGTTAATTTTTTGGGTCAACTAATGGTGTTGACCTAGTCAAATTATATAAGGAAAATCATAAACTGCATCTATTTTGTTACTCAAATATCAACACNCCTTTAAAATTAATTAAAGTAATTTTATTCAATTAGTTTTATTGAAGTAATGTTAAACCCATATTTAAAAATAAATCAACTCCATTCTACTTGCTCATCACACTTCTCCATAGATCTCTCTATAAAATATTGTGTGGAGTTTTCCAATATATAATTTAAACAATCTATATACTATTTTTTCTATTTTACAAAGATAAACTTTATAGAAAAAAAATTGTTTCACAAAGGTGGATATTTAACAATTTCTATG